>PVJN01010054.1:0-58531 GCA_004026805.1 Lasiurus borealis | reverse complement strand
GCCCTGTGCTTGCCCCGCAGACGCCAGCATGTCTCCGGATGCCACCAAGCCGAGCCACTGGTGCAGCGTGGCATACTGGGAGCACCGAACGCGCGTGGGCCGCCTCTACGCGGTGCACGACCAGGCCGTCAGCATCTTCTACGACCTACCTCAGGGCAGCGGCTTCTGCCTGGGCCAGCTCAACCTGGAACAGCGCAGCGAGTCGGTGCGGCGGACGCGCAGCAAGATCGGCTTCGGCATCCTGCTCAGCAAGGAGCCCGACGGCGTGTGGGCCTACAACCGGGGCGAGCACCCCATCTTCGTCAACTCCCCGACGCTGGACGCGCCCGGCGGCCGCGCCCTCGTCGTGCGCAAGGTGCCGCCCGGCTACTCCATCAAGGTGTTCGACTTCGAGCGCTCGGGCCTGCTCCAGCACGGGCCCGAGCCCGACGCCGCCGACGGCCCCTACGACCCCAACAGCGTCCGCATCAGCTTCGCCAAGGGCTGGGGCCCCTGCTACTCCCGGCAGTTCATCACCTCCTGTCCCTGCTGGCTGGAGATCCTGCTCAACAACCACAGATAGCGGCAGCCAGAGGCCAGGAGGGCCAGTGCCAGAGACACAGCCCCCCACGGACGAGACCCCTCCCACCCCAAATATCATCTACCTAGATTTAATATAAAGTTTTATATATTATATGGAAATATATATTATACTTGTAATTATGGAGTCATTTTTACAATGTAATTATTTATGTATGGTGCAATGTGTGTATATGGACAAAACAAGAAAGACGCACTTTGGCTTATAATTCTTTCAATACAGATATATTTTCTTTCTTTTCCTCCTCCCTCTTCTTCTTCTTCTTCTTCTTTTTTTTTTAAAGAAAAAGATACAGCAGAGCTAGGTGGAAAAGCCTGGGTTTGGTGTATGGTTTTTGAACTATTAATGCCCAGACAAAATGCTAATACCAGTCACTCATTGATAATAAAGTATTCGCATTATAGGTTTTTTTTTTTTTTAAACTGTCTTCTTTTTAACAAATTGGTTTCTGATCCATCAGACATTTGACTGACCCCTTTACCAGATAAAGAGTAGAGGGAATAATCTAAAAAGGGAGGATAGGCATTTTTACTCTTAAGACCACAGGAGTTCTGTTTTCCTTCTTACCCATGGCTGTGGCATGTCCACAGGATGGGGAGGAGGAGGGAAAGTGGAGAGTATTGGGGTCCCATCCCAGGCTGATGATGGAGGCTCCTGCTCTGGCCTAGAGGAACTTCCAGTCTGATGGTGGAGCCTCGGGCCCAGCCTCCCATCTTGGGCATGCACAAGCTAGAAGAGCACTACTTCTCACTCAGAGAGGAAAAGCAAGGTGGTGGGCCCTCTGCTCACTTACCACCATGTAGAACCCCGGGTGACGCTCCTCCAAGGCCTCCCCAAGCCGCCCTCCCACCCCCCTCTGGGGCGACATTCGTGAATCATGCCAAGGCAGGTGGTTCCTTTTTGCTCTCTAACGGAAGAGTTGAGGTTCTGGAAAGGGTAATGGCTCACTCATGAGGCAGATCGCGGTTAGACGTTGCATCTCACTGTAGGACCAGAGCCATGTGACATCAGTCTTCTCGGATGAAAATTCAGAAGGGAAAGCCTCCTTGGCCAAGTAAGAAGGAGAGTGTGACGTTGTACAGTGTATCTTCCTTGGAGATTTACATCAGCGTAGTAAATGCTCTGAGAAGTCCTGTGACCTCTCTCGTGCTGCGTAATAAATGGTCCTAAAACTTTGCAGGTTGAAGCAGCTAACATTTATTACCTCACACAGTCTCTGCTTTCAGAATGTGGGAGCAGCTTCGCTGGGTGATGCTGGTCCAGGGTTTCAATGGATGGTAGTGATCTGAGGTTTAGTGGGGGCTGCAGGACCCCTTTCCAAGCTTAGTCCCGGGGCTGTTGGCTGGAGGCCTTGGTGTTCCTCGCCATGGAAGCCTCTCCATCTGGCCACTCAGGAAATGGCTTCCCCCAGAGCACATGACCCAAAAGAGACCAAGAGCAAACAGCTGTGTCTCGGAAGTGACAACCCATCACTCCTGCATATGCTGCTGATTCCACAAACTATTCTTTTTCTTTTTAAGTTTTTTTTTTTTTTATTGTTAAACCAACTTGGTGTTTCTTTTTTTTTAATATATTTTATTGATTTTTTACAGAGAGGAAGGGAGAGAGATAGAAAGTCAGAAACATCGATGAGAGAGAGACATCGATCAGCCGCCTCCTGCACGCCCCACTGTGGAGATGTGCCTGCAAGCAAGGTGCATGCCCCCAACCTGAATCGAACCCGGGACCTTTCAGTCCGCAAGCTGGCGCTCTATCCACTGAGCCAAACCGGTCTCGGCCCACAAACTATTCTTGCTAACGTGGAAGAGACTATAAAAGAGTGTGCATGCCGAGAAGTGGGGGTCATAGCCACTGTGTCCAAAAAGATCGTATCCTTTCGCTTTGTTTCTTGAAGTGATTTGCCAGTAGACTCCCCACCCCATTACTCCTGTCCCCATACGAAGGCGCAGGAGTACCTGTGGGCTGGTGGGTTACTGCTGACAGCTGGGCGTGCCAGGGCACCTCACTGAACCCTGCCCTGAAGATGCTCATCCGGGACGCCTGCCTCGCTGCTGTACCCTGGGTGTGGGGTCCGTGGCGGCATTTCAGGCTCAAACAGCAGGATCCCCAGGCGAGACTGAATGAGAAGCCAGATGCATGGGAGTGCTGAGGAGGGGAAATGAGGGCCCCCCCAGGAAGACTCGGTACTTCAAGTGAGTTGACAGGCTAGGAGTGGCAGAGGGGGCAGGAGCAAAGGGGCCATACCATAGAGGTGGCAGAAACCAGGAGGCATCCACTGTGTGGATGAGGCAGGAGAGGGGAGTCTTCAGACACTCGTGCCTGCGTTCAAATTCCAGCTCTACATTTACAGGGTAACTTCAGAGACTTCTTAAGGTGCCTCAGTGTCAGAATAAGACTATTCCCCCCTGAGAAGTAGGTGTGACTTGGAAGAATTGAGCACATCCCATCGCACCTGGTTCATCATTAGTGCCTATCCTCTGTTACCAATACAGGGCCAGGGCTGGAAGGGAGGCTGGCGGCCCACAAATGCTAAGATGAGAATAGTTGGTATTCAGGAGGCAGGTGGGCCGGTTTCTGAGAGGGCCAGTGAGCTGATGGGAGCTAAACTAAAAGGATTTCCCAGAGGAGGGCCGGGCTGCAGGCAGGAATAGGTCACCTGAGCCCGGTACCCTTTCTGGCTCCCTAAAGCACGATGCCCATGAATGCCAGACTCCTGACCCTTAGAGGAAGCAGCCAGTCACCCCACAATGCCTCGGCATGGAAGTGATAATTCCCCTTCATCCCAGAACAAGAGGGAAAGAGCTTAAAACTCCCATTTTATAGATGAGAAGACTGAGGCCTGAAGTGGGGAAGTGCTTATCTCAAGCCAGGTGATCAGGGGTGCTGGGATGTGAGCAGGTTCCCTGCTTCCCGCCACAGGGTCTACTTCACGCAGACCAGGTGGTGACACCCCTTCCCCATCTCCCAGGTTCTCAGAGCTGCCCACCCACCAGAGGACATGGTTTCCTTCTGGAGTGAAGCCTCTTTTTTTTTTTTTAATTAAATCTTTATTATTCAGATTATTACATTTGTTTCTCTTTTTTCCCCTCCATAACTCCTCTCCACCCAACTCCCACCCCTCCCTCTACCCTTACCTCCCCTCCATTGACCTCATCCTTAGGTGTATGATTTTTTTTCCAGTCTCTCCCTGCACCCCCCTTACCCCTTTCCCCGAGAATTATCAGTCCTGGAGTGAAGCCTCTTGGACCACAGTTTATCACGGAAAACTGTCCCGGTTTCCCTGGCAGCCCAGACTCCTTTCACTCCTTCCCTCTGCCACCCTTGGGCCTGGCCCTCTGGGAGGCACAACTCCCTCTGCTGCTCTGCACCTCCCAGGCCTTCGTCCTCGAGCGCTGAGCAGAGCTGGGCCGTGCTACTTGGATGGGCTAGGAGTCACTGATTTTTTTTCTCCTTTCAAGTTGATAATTAATACTAACGGTTTGTGAGCCCTTCCTATGTGCTAAGGGTCTTTTATGCATCTATCTTCACAAGAACCTCTGTGCAGTGTTCTCCGTTATTCCCCCTTTTCAGACGGAGAGACTGACGCTCATATGTGCTGTCAGCTGGGCTTCTATGTGCTAGCTGTGATGGGCTCTGCTGGAGTGGCCTGGCCCTTGGGGACAGTCTGTGCTGCAGGGCTAACCTCGGGGGACCCAGAGCCATCAACCTCACAGCTATTTTGCCTCCCAGACCTGCCCTGCTTTGAGGCAGAGGACCTCCCTGGGGCCACCCTCAAGTGTCAGGGAGAGGCCCTGTGGCTGCCTTTCTTCACGGGGGTCTGAGAATCCAATTCCAGCCCCTCAGTTTACAGATGGGGAAACCAAGTCCCAGACAGGAGAGGCTGAGTGACTGTCACAGGTGGTGGCAGGACTTGCCTTCCTTGTCCCTTGCCAGGCGTGGTGCCCTTGGTAACTGTGGTTTCCCCCAGCCCCCATATCTGGGGACTTGGGCTCCGAAGGAGACACTTTCTAAGCAAGGCCTGGTCTCTGGAGTGTTGTGGGTGCCTGGTCCCTGCAGGCTCTGGGAAGCAGTGTGGGTGGGGCTTACTGCCCCCAAACACACACTCAGGGCCGGGGGTGGGGTGGAGAGTGGGGGTGGGGAGACAGGATATTCTGCAATTAACTTTGTCTTTGGAGAAGGATTAGTCCATTACCTCCTCTCCATTCCTCAGTGCACCCCCATCTCCAGCCCTGCCCCCTGCCTCAGTTTCCTGGAGTGTCTGGGGGTGTGGGAATGGAGGGGTTAATCTAAGAGAGAGAGAGGCAGAGTTGGGTGAAGGGACTCTGCAGATCTGTGTTTATGCCTCACGTGAGAAAACTCTAGGCCCAGAGAGGGGTATGAGTAACCCAAGGTCACACAGCAAGTTTAGGGCAGAGCTGAACCCAAAGCTTAGTTCTCTGGATTTCTGGTCTGACCTCTTCCTCTGTATGGATCCCTGCGGTGCTCTGGAGGACATGCACATACATCTTTCACTTCTCCCGTCCCGGAAGCTCCCACCCCACACACACATTTCAGGGAGCTTAAAAGGTCTAGGCACCTCTGGCTGCAGCTGCCTGATAAATCCTGACTTTGCCGCTATGTGATCTTAGGCACGAGACTTAACCTCTCCGTGAAGCAGTTTCCTTGTTGGAATAATTAAGAGCATCTACCTCCTGCGGTTCTTGGGAAAGTTAAATGTATTCATGCACATTATGCACTCAGAACTGGCACCTATAAAGCGTTCAGAAGTGCTCACTATTTGGGGGCCTAAAAAGCAGCTCAGGGAGGTGAGAAAAGCTGATGAATCTGGGCAATTGCCTTACCTGTGAAATCCTCTGTTTCCTCAGGGGGGAAGTAGGGTGGTGGTCCACTGGCATGTCCCCAGTCTGTGACACCAGGGCCATCCCCCACACAGCCCTAGTCTCCCTCACCACCACCCCCTGACAGCTGCTGTGGCTTCTTAACTGGGCCTCCTGCCCCTCCTGCTTCTTCCAAGTCACTCTCCACCCCAAATGGTGGTCAGCACTCAGATCCGACAGTGTGCTCCTTCTGTGTGACCATGAGCTCTCAGACACCCTCTGTACCCTCAGGATAAGGAACTACAGTGGTACCTCGAGATACGAGTTTAATTCGTTCTGTAACCTTGAGGCGTGGGAAACTATGAGAGAGACGCTTGAGTCGCGGTGAACTGGTGGGTCGTGTGCAGCCGGCCGATCTGCGCGATTACTCCTATCTCAAATGTTGCTCGTATTTCAAAGCAAAAATTGCTTGCTTGACGGCTTGTATCTCAAAAATCTCGTATGTTAGGGCACTCGTATCTCGAGGTACCACTGTGTGTGTGTGTGTGTGTGTGTGTGTGTGTGTGTGTGTGTGTGTTTTAGAGAGAGGAAGGGAAAGGGAAAGAGAGATAGAAACATCAGCAATGAAAGAGAATCATTGATCAGCTGCCTTTATCATGCCCCACACTGGAGTTTGAACTTGCAACCGGGCATATGCCCTGACCAATTATCAAACCTTGACTTCCTCTTTCATAGGTTGATGCTCACCCACATGCCATGCCAGCCCATCTTCCCTGTGCTTTTCAATAAAAGCAAATGAAGAGAAAGTTTTAAAGTTTGTCACCCTGGGATTTTGAGGCCTTTGCTGACTTCCAGGAGCCCTGATAGCCCAGAGGAAGCTGTGTGTCATCTTGGCCCTGCTGGGGGTTGGCAGAGGGTGCTGAGGAAGGGGTGTCCAGTCTAGGCTGACCATCACTAGGGACACAGGCTGGAACAGCCCTGCAGCCTTACTGACTGTTGCAAAAGCAGATCACAGCAAGACTAGTGAAGTGTAGATAAAAATGCCCATAATTTCTGAACGTGAGACTGGGACGGAGGCCATGGGTTGAGCCCGAGAGAGGTGGTTTTTAATGTCACTCCCTGGAGCACCATGGGAGACCTGAATGACCTGGGGGAGCCCCCTCCTCCTCTGGGCTTCTATTTCCCCTCAAAAATAAAGTAGCTAAACCAGGTGGTTAGATGGTGCCTTCTGAGAGAGCCTACAGGCTCTGGAGAGGCTCTGCCCCCCACCCAAAAGTCTGTTCTAAGAGTGGCAGCTAGAGAGCACTTTCATATTGGACCTGCTGAGAGAAGCTGGGGTAATCATTAGAAATATAACTCTTTGTTTAGCAAAAATAGTAACAGTTATTTACCGGGGAACTTGTATACAGTAGTCCCTCTTAGTCACAGTCTCACTTTGGTGTCTTACCTGTGGTCAGCCTTGGTCCAGAAATATCAAATAGAGGATTCCAGAGTAAACAGTGCATACGTTTAAAGGCAAACTGTGTTGTGTGGGGCTGCAATCTCACACGCCCCGCTCTGCCCTGCACGCGGCCTGAATCTCCTGTCTGTCCTGAGTCTCCGGCTCTGCTCTACGCTGCCTGCATCATGGTGACCGGATTGAGACAGTGCTTGTGTTCAAGTAGCCTTCATTTTACTTAATAACAGCCCCAAAGTGCCAGGGAGTGACGTGGGCAATGTGGACGCCAAAGGGAGTGGTAAAGTGCTTGTTTCGTGTTGTCAGAAGGGCACTAGTAGCCTATGTGAGGTCTTAAGGTTGCAATGCTGCGTCATACCCCTCACTGCATCTCATCACCTGGGCATGGTATCATCTTACATCATCACAAGAAAGATGAGTACAGTATGATACGTCATTGTGAGAGAGAGACCACATTCACATAACTCTTCTTATAACATATTGTTATAACTGTTCTATATTTTTATTAGTTACTGTTAATCTCTTTCTGTGTCTAATTTATAAATTAAACTTGATCATAAGTATATATGTATAGGTAAAAATATAATATATATAGGGTTCCGTACTATGTACAGGCATCTGCTGAGGGTTTTACAACATATTCTCTATTGATAAGGGGGGACTATTATACTAGGCACTTTGTATCATCTCACTTAATCCTTAGCCTGTTTTATAGATGAGGCTCAGAAAAGTTAAGCAGGTTGCCCGAGGTCACACAGCAACTATCAGAATGAGGATTTTACCCAGATCTTTCTGGTTCCTGAGCTGGTGTTCCTACTTCCTGTCCTGCTGATGGCAGCACTACTGAACTTGACTTTGGTGGCTGCTGAGCACACAGGTTTTGGAGGCTATGCCCTCAGCTAAGTGACCCTGGGCAAGTTACTTAAGGCGCCTGAGCCTCAGTTTCCCTATTTGTTAAAAGGGGCATAAAAATAAGGTGGTTAGGAACATTAAATTAAATGAGTTTATATTTGTGAAGCAGTTTGAACAGGGCCTGGCTAGTAGTAATATCTAGCATTTGTTCAATTTAAAATATGTTGACAACAGCTTTATTTTATTTTGGTCAGTTTTGTTTGAACAAGCAAATTAATTGGAAATTTAAAAAATACAAGTTTTGCTTTTTATTTCTTACGAGTGGCCCGGTGCATGAAATTAATGCACATGAAAAGGGAATTAATTAGAGGAGATATTTTAATATTGCTATTTGCCCTTTCTCTATAATAGAAGTGTCAGAGATGAAAGAAAATTAGTAAGATGTGTATGAAAATCTCCCTCCTATGGGAGTCTGGGATGTGCTGTGGGACTCAGAATTGAGTCCCTGCCCACCTGCGTCTGCCTCGAAATCCCTTGAGACCCAGACCCGGCTGGCCCCACCCCCATCAAGCCCCACAAGGTGGGGGGCACAGCCTCAGGTCCCTGGCCCTGTTGTGAGGGCGCAATGACCATTTGCATATTAGCTCTTTATTATATAGGACAATTGAGTAATGGACACAATGAAGCTTTCGGGATGCCTACTAAAAACACACACAAACATACATACAGGCAAGTCCAAGATGCACTTTCCTTAATATCTTAACAACAACACAAACAAACAAAAAATTCATGAATTTTTGTAGAGGAGAGTAAAAATCTCTTCTAGTGTTGGCCAGATTCCTTACGTTGTATAAAATGGGCAGCATTTTGATGTTTCCTAAGTATTGTATTAGAAGCAGACCCTTTGAAAATGGCTACACCACCCCCATCCATGCTCCTTCTTTCCTTTCCAGCTCTACCTATGGAACTAGGATGGTGGTTATTAATGGTCATGATGACAATTACTTAGACTCTTTAAAAATCTCCTGCTTTGTGCTGCCCCAAATATAATATCCAATGAACATCAAAACCTCATCAGAAAACTCACACAACCGAAAACACATTCGGTCTCCAGAAAGTCGAGTGGCACCTGGTCTGCCTTGGTGACGGGCCTTGGCTGGCTCCTGGGCCCTCTTTACTCTGGGGATCTGAAGTGGGGAGGGTGGGGAGCTGATGTCAGCAGACCCCTGGGGTCGCTTGGCTCACCCGGGCCTAGAGCCAGGATCCCTGCCACACACCCTAGCCGGTTGGGCTGAGGGGAGCTCTTGCCACAGCTTGAGCCCCATGGGGTTTTAAAGTGAGAAACTGTCAGTCCACATGCTTGAGATCCTGCTATGAGTCAGATTCTGGAGATTCCCAGGGTGTTCCTCAGGGGTGGAGGGTTCTGGCCGCTCTGGCCTAGCCAAGTGGATGAGGTCATCAGAGTCTTCTGTGATAATTTCTAGGCCTTAGGGGTGGGCTCCCAAGTGACTCTGAGAAGCCAAAGCCTTCTGAGCTGAGTCTGTTCTTGAATTTGCTCTGATTGGGGAAGAGGAGATACGGGGGAGCTAAAGCCCACAGGACCACTGAAAACCAACTTTGAACAGAGAGATTTCCCCATCTCTTCCATCAACCTTATGCCTGGGCTGCTGCTCACGAGGATGAAGGGTCAGCTCTGAAGAGAAGTGCAAGCCTGAAGACATAGGTTTGAATCCTGCCTCCACCACTTTCCACAATGTATGAACTGGTGCCTGTTATGTGTTTCTTCTGGGCCTTGGTGTTCTCATGTGTAAAATGGAGATGGTGTCCTCTACCAAGGAAGGACCAAATGAGAAAGATGGTAATGTTGGGAGACAACTGTCCATGGGCCTCTTGGCAAGTCTTGCAAGCAGAGGTATTGATTGCCTGTGTTCTGGGCTCTATCTTCAAGGATATACGGTAGCCAACAGCCATAGAAGACAGAGATAGTGTTTCCCTCTTGTGCAAAGGGCAGACATGTTTACTGCCTGTTATAAAAGATTTGAGTTCCCTAAGCTAAGGTTTCCCTCCCATAAAGCACTCCACCAAGCGTACTGGTGTCACCTGTCTCTCATGCTGCTGGCTGTGCCATGAGTGAGAGAATTCTATTGTCTGGGTCCCAGGAGTCTGTGTCTTCTGCCAGCGTCCAGAGAACAGGGAAGGCTAGCTTGTATCTTGCAATTGGGGATCCTTCAAGTTCTTGACAGCTTTGGGGATGCAGATGAAATGCTGACAGAGACATGGCTTTCTGGAAGAGGAACGATGAGAACCTTACAAGCCAAATAATGACATTTTGAGGGACGTCCATGGAAATCGGTAGCAAATATGTTGAGCAAAGTGTATGACCAAGTGGGCAGTAAATGGCTCTCTCTGGTCTTTTCACGAGGAGGAGGAGGCGGGGAGGTGACTGCAGGCTGAGTGCTGGAAAGCAGGTTCAAAGACAGCTGCCCAAATGGTAGCCTCGTTGTGGCCAACTCACCTCTTGGTAGGAGGACTTCCTCGCCAGTGCAGAGGCCAGCCTCAGTTCTTCACCTGCAGCCAGCCAGCAGGAGGATTTGCCCTGGGTGGGCAGAGATGCTGTTGTTTTTCAATTTTATTTTTTTTTAATATATTTTATTGATTTTTTACAGAGAGGAAGGGAGAGGGATAGAAAGTCAGAAACATCGATCAGCCGCCTCTTGCACGCCCCCTATTGGAGTTGTGCCCGCAAGCAAAGTACATGCCCCCAACCAGAATCGAACCTGGGACCTTTCAGTCCACAGGCCGACGCTCTATCCACTGAGCCAAATTGTTCTCAGCGAGATGCTGCTGTTTTTCAGACAGCAGTTACCAGGATGGAGACCCACACTGAGCATGATTAGAGGGAAATTTGCGACAGCTATGGGCAGACACCAGAGGGCTCACGTGGAGCCAAGAGGGTGGGGCATGCTCTTAAGGAAGAACGATGGCTCAGGTCCTCTGGCAGTTTGTCATGTCAACGTTAGAGCCATTGGAGATGACAGTAAAAGGACTGCGAGTCCTGGCACCTGTAAGGGATTTTGATCTTCTTGGGGAAATTTCCCTGGGAGGACCTCCCATAGGTGAAGAATGGACTAGTGTTAGGGCTCTTTCTGCTCCAGCTTGGGTTTGTCTTGATGGTGTCCACTAGGCCGCTGTGCCCGTTCCACCTCGGTGTCAGTTCTGCAGAACCCAAAGCAGGCATGGCCACCTTTCTGAGCGAACGGAAATCAAGGCTGTTCTCACAGCTCTAGCCAACGCTACCCTCGATGCAGCTTGTTATATTTGTACTGTCTCTTGGGTATAGCCAATCACTTGGCTGCTGTGTCTGCCACTTGGAAACAGGCTGGCACACTGAAAACACCCCTCTCTAGGGTTACAGTCTGTGGGAATGAGTTGAAGCTGCTGATTGAGCCGCTCTGGTCACTCTTATGGGTGCCCATTGTAGGTGTTTATTCTCTTATGATACCAACTGGCATGCCCTCCCCCATTGCTGCTGGACCTGTCATCCTCGCAGAGGTGGCCGTACCCGTACCCTTAGGGACCTGCACAGGTAAAGGAGCCCATGTTTCCACACTGCTGAGACTCCTGCGGAAGGCTGACCTGGCTGTCTCACAGTGGCGCGGCCCCTGCCTGATTAAAGCAGACGGGCTGCCTTGGGACTCTGACCCCTTCTGCCGCTGTGAGTGGGGCCTCTCTGCCGTTGACACCTTCTCAGGTTATGGTGCGGCTGGCCAGTCTGTTCGGCGTTTTCCACCACAACACTGTGGCCCTGGAAGCTAACCTGAGTCGTGTTTTCAGCTTTCTGGGTCACATACAGTGTGATCATGGCGTGCTGTTTATCGCAGCCCAGACAGTCACGGTGTTTGACGGCCTTCCCTGCTCCCTGCCATCTACCCGGATGGTCTGGTCAGGTCAAAGTTCTCAACTCCACCTCCTTCACCTCTTGGTCCGCACACCTGAGGAAGGCAGCGTGGTGGTTGGTTGCGACTGTCCTCCGAAAGCGATCGTCTACCCCGGGCCACCTCCTGGGTGGATGTGAGGAGCGGGATGAGAGAGGCGCGGGTTATATAGACCCACTTTGAAAATTTGAGGTTCCTCCCTCACCGTTCCTGAGCATTCCCGGAGTGGCTAACCTCATCCATGCCAACTACGCTTGCTAGTCTGGTTAAAAGAGGATTCAAACTGAGTTCTGGTTACATCTAAAAGCAAACAAACAAACAAATGCCCTCTCGCTCCTGGGCCCTGTCCTTCTGGGAGGAAGTTCTGTATGTAAGCAGGGTGACTGGGGAAAGGGTGAAGCGACAGCCGCTGGAAAAGAACACATGCTTTGGTGGCCGTTTAGGAAGAGGAACAACCCAGGAGCCGGGGAGGGAACACTGCAGACGTCAGGGCCTTCCTCATGGGGACAGCGCCCGGGCACCCTCCCGCGGGGCTGCGAGTTAGCCTTAGAGTTAGCCGACTGCTGGCTTAGTCAGCCCGGCCAGACAGCTCTGGCCATAATTTGGTTGCCATTTCCCTTACCCTTCCCCCAAACCGAGAAGTTATGAGAAATAGCATGAGGTGACCCCAATTCCTGCACTTCCCTTGCAAAATACCTGTCAGCAGCGCTTTTGGACGTGCACCCCACCTCACGCTCATTGCTCATGCACCCTTTGGGGCTGAACAGCGCCACCTGGACAAACAGGATGGATTGGGCTGGTTGGTTTTGGGGACAGTCCCTCCAAAGACAAAGTAACTCGTTACACAACAGTAGGTAGCCAATGCGCTATCAGTTCTCTTGTTGCACGCTCGCAGCAATGCATTAGTATCAGCGGGATGATGCCTGCTTTCCAGATGGGAAACAAAAGTTCAGAGAAGTCAAGCATTTGCCCAAGGTCACACAGGCAAGTTTGCCTGGCTCTTGTTTCAGTGCTAAGCTCCACATCACGATCTTTCCCACGCCCAAGGTGCTGGGGTCTTCCACGTACCTCACAGTCCCGGGTCCGCAGCATTTCACGCCATTTCGCCTGTGCCTGGGCTCTGGACATGCGGCTGGGAGGCTTAGAAGTTTGAGGGAACATGAAGCAGCCAGTGGGCCCACTACCACCTTCTCCCCGTATGTGGGGTCTTGGTTTCTTCATCTGTGAAATGGACCTGAGACCTGCTCAGCAGACTCATTGCAAGGAACAAATGAACCCAGGAGCTGGATAGGGCTGTAGGAAACGGGAGGCACTGCTGTGAACAGTGGTGAGGTCTGAGCCACGGCCCAGGAGGAGAGAATAAAGGCCTGATGGAGGGCCCGGGCTGGAAAGAAAGGAAGGGGAAAGGGCCGGTCAGACACAGAGCCTTGTTCAGGGCTCCCTTATGCGTTGTTTGTCGGTTGCAATGTTGCCTGCCTTCCTGTGTCTGAAATCCTGGACATTCCTTTGGGTTAAGCAGTGCCTTTTCTAGACACTCATCCTCACCCGGCAGGTGTGGCTCAGTGATTGAGCGTCGACCTATGTACCAAAAGGTCATGGTTCAATTCCTGGTCAGGTCTCATGCCCGAGTTGTAGGCTCGATCCCCAGTAGGGGATGTGCTGGAGGCAACGGATCAATGATTCTCTCTCATCATTGATGTTTCTATCTTTCCCTCTCCCTTCCTCTCTGAAAGAAATAAAAGTATAATTTATTTTATTACAGAAAGAATGGGAGGGAGGGGGAAAGACAGAGAGAGACACATCAGCTGGTTGCCTCTGGCACTGGCTCCAACCAGGGCCAGGATGGCACCTGCAGCCCAGGTGCATGCCCTTGACTAGCATCAAACCCAGGACCCTTCAAACCCAGACACTATCCACTGAGCCAACCTGGCTAGAGCTAAAATTACATTACAAAAATAAATGAAACACTCATCCTCTTTAGCGCAGTATTGTACGGTACATATGCCATGCCCCTCTCAGGTGCCAGGAGCCTTCGTACATCATCTGATGGAACACTCGCACTGGACACGCACACTCACCCTTTGGGTCCCACTTTATAGACATGGAAGCATGAGGCTCAGAGGAGCTCAGTGATTTGCCTGAGGTCTCATGGGAGAGAAGGGACAGACCGGAGTTTTGACTGAGATGGCTCCTATGTCAGGGCCTGGTTGCCTTTGTGTTTTTATACCTTTCGCTTTTACCCCAGAGAAACCACCTGTCACCAGAGAGCTCCTTTTGTTCTCTCGAAGCTGCGGCCAGACCGACCTTCCTTAGAGGCAGCCCTGGCCGTGCCGTTCTCCTGGCTAAGCCACCGGTTGGCTGCCCACTGACGTCCAAGCCCCTTAGGGGACAGGGAAGGCCCTCCTTAGCCTGCAGCCCTCGTGCTCCCTCGGCTGAGCCAGCCACGTTCCCTGAACGGGCCCAGCTTACTGTGGCTTCACCACGTCCTTGCTCAGGCTGTGTCCTCTGCCTAGATGCCCTTCACCCACTCCATTGCTCAACCACCAGCTCCTTCTTGTTCATTTACAGTAGTGATCCTTGTGACTACTTGATGTATTTGTTAGGAGGTCTATGCATGTGGCACAAAGTGGCATAGAATAGCATTTGTCTCCTTCCAGGTAGGTCCCAGCCACACAGACCTCCTTGGGTTCCCTGTGTGTCGGGTGCTTTGGTATCTTTTAATATGTTCCCTTCTGAATGCTCTGGCTCACCTGTCCTTTCCGCTGGGACCCAGCCCCTAACGGCTGTTCTCTCCACTGGCCCGGATAACCTGCCCACTGGGTCTCTCACACACACACACCACATGCCTCTCCAATGGAAACCCTGGCACATCTACTGTGACTGTCTGTCCACTGGGCTCTTTTCTGTTGTATTGGTTTCCGTGTCCCCAGCGGGAGACAGAGAGCCCTGATACATGGTGGAAATAAGTTGAAGGTGTCGCTGGAGGACTGGGGGTGTCTTCAGGTGGTGACGGCACAGCAGCACGTCACGACGTCCCCTAGAAGGGAGTATTTGCTGAATGAGCGCCCAGGGAACTGAGGAGATGGAGGGTGGGGGTGGGGGTGGGGAGAGAACAGCTACATCTTCACCTCACACTATAGAGCAGAATAAATTCCAGATGGATGAGCCTGAAAATGTGAAAACAATGAAATAACTAGAATGAAATGTTCATGATGTTGCTCTCTGGATGGGAAGGGCCTCTCTAAGCACGGCAGTAATGAAAGAAATTATCAAGGAAAAGATGTATGCATCTGTATACTTAAAAGTGGAAACTTCCGTACATCAAAACATCCCATAAATAGCGTCATATAAAACAGATATGTAAAGAGCACATGAAAATAAAAAAAATTCTGAAAACCTCAATAGAAAAATAAAAAGGACAGTGGACATGAACATTAATAACAGAAAATGTAAGTGTTTAAGTATATGAAAATATGTTTAAGGTCATTGGAAAACAAAAGATTCAATTAAAATAGTGAGATGTTAGCCCTGACCGGTTTGGCTCAGTGGGTAGACCGTCGGCCTGCAGACTGAGAGGTCCGAGGTTCGATTCCAGTCAAGGGCATGTACCTTGGTTGCGGGCACATCCTCAGTAGGGGGCGTGCAGGAGGCAGTTAATCTGTTTCTCTCTCATCGATGTTTCTAACTCTCTATCCCTCTCCCTTCTTCTCTGTAAAAAAATCAATAAAATATATTTTAAAAAATAAAATAAAATAGTGAGATGCTATTTCCCAGGTATTACTTTGGCCAAACTATTAAAAAAAAAAGGTAGATGCTAATGGGGCTGAGATAAAGTGAAATGAGCAAGACTGTGTGCTCCTGTGCTGATGGCTCTGTAAACATGACAGCTTTCAGGAAGTCTGTTTCTCAGTGTGAATCAAAAGCCTCAAAAATGCTTAGGCTCACCTGGCTGGTGTGATTCAGTGGTTGAGCATCGACCCAGGAACCAAAAGGTCACCCATTAGATTCCTGCTCAGGGCACATGCCATGATTGTGGGCTCATCTCCAATGGGGGGCGTGCAGGAGGCAGCTGATCCATGTTCTATTTCTCTATCCCTCCCCCTTTCTCTCTTAAAAATCAATAAGAACATTTTAAAAAAATTCAGCAATTCTGCGTCTGGGGATATTTCCAGAGAAATCTTTTTTTTTTTAATAACAGCAAAATTCAGAAACAGTCTAAGCATTCAATAATGAGGAATTACAGAAATGATAGCATATCTGTGTGATAAAGTATTAGGCACCTTTAAAAATCATGTTTAATTGTTAGTAATTGTGCCTCGGAGAATGGGAGACGGTATCAAGGCACCACTGCTCTTTTTTCTCGTTCCCCTTTCTATTTTCCTGGACTATTCGCCTTACCATAAGCATGTATTATTTTTATAAAGGAAACGATCATGCTTTAGAATATTTTAAATTGCATGTTTCCCCCACACTCTGAATGTACAGCGTTCCTAGGAAACCTTCCACAACCCAAAATGGCACAGAGCAAAGAAGCAGTCACCACTGATTTAAATGAAAATGTTTTGAGTGTTCCCAGGCCCAAAATTCAAGGCTCGCACAATGTCTTAATTTGGTTCACCGTGATCAAAACACTTAATTACATCCTTACGAGCTCATTTAGGCTTTTCAGATACCTTAGGTTAGGACACATCTCGCTAGTGGAGGCACAAATCAATAAAGCCCAGATGCTCACAGACCTAGTTCAAAGCCGTCTGTCTTGATGCTGAGACGCTGTGTGGTCCAGGGCAGGAGCTTGGCAGGGCCACGCTCGCTGCTCTGGATGCTTCTGCTTCTATCACAGCTACTGCAAAACAAACACTGATCACGATTTTCACCTTTTTTTTTTTTGTAAAAGAAAATTATCTTCGAATTTCTTTTGGTTAGCAAAAACAGGTAGTAATGACTTTCATAAAAGTGAAGTGGCATAAAACAAACTTTTGAAAAGCAGGAGGTACCTGCATATGGAAACGTTATCATGATGCAGGCTGGAATAAAAGCAGATAAGAAACCTACATATACATACTATAGTACTTCATTTACATGCATGTAGATCACGAGTAAGCACTGGATTCAGCCCTTATACATATAAAGTACTAAATATATATATTCACCTCTATATTATAATAGTAACGCATATATATGTATGCAAAATGTAACCAGTCAATATATCTGGGAACACGGTGAAATTAGGGATGCTTTTCACATAAAAAAAAAACTTTCCCACATTTTTCAAATTTTCTACAATGAGTGTGTAATATCTTTATTACATTAAATTTATTATAAATTATAGTTAAAAAAACACACACAGAGATTCTCCTCAGTAAATGTTGAACCAAAAGGGATTTGGTGTTAAAGCTCAATTAAACTTCTATAACTGCCAGTATTCAGATTATTGAAGTTTGTTTGTCTTAAGTGACACTAAATGAATCCTCACATTTGTATCATTTAATAGTGCACTTCCACACTGGGCTGCCTCCCTGCACCCTCTGCAGCACCCCTGTAAGGTATCGAGGTAAGGGAATTCAACAAGGCATGATGGGAAAAGTATACTCACACATACACATGCACACACACCTGGCACACACTCCGGCTATGACCTCGGGCAAGTCACAGTTTAAGGGCTTCAACCTCATATCTAGATGACCCGGACACAGCATGGCTTTCCAGGGGCCTTCCTGGCCTCCCCAGGGTTTGGTAGGCACCGGTGGGAGTTGGCGGGGCAGGAGGAGAGGAGAGGAGAGGAAAGGAGCACGCCCACAGTCCTCAAGAGAGGTGGGGTGCGTCTCCTCTCTCATTTGGCTTTCAGAGAAGGCCTCCTGGCTGCTGGCCCTGGAAGACCCCATAATGACTAATGAGGTTCCTGCTGCTGCCGCTGCTGCCCATAGAACCCCTTTCTCATTCCCAAAGTGGATCTGGCAAAGAGGGTACCTTTTCTTGGAAGAACCAAAGAGAAAATCTTGTTCGACAGATGCTTCCAGGCTAACTGCTTTCTGTGCTTTCAGTCGCTGACTTATTGTGACTTGTTTCCGGGGTGCTCAGGAGCTCTCAGAGCCTCATTGCAGAATTCCCCCAGTCCACAGAGAGAGATTAAGAAATCCTTTTGGGGAGCAGGAAACAGCACAAGCTAGATTATGCGGGCAGCACTGCACTGGACATTTTGGTCATATACATGGGAGGCAAAGCCATAGAGGAGATTTAGAAAGAGAATAATAACAATAACAATAATACTAAGTAAACAACAACTATCATTCACTGAGCACCTATTATATGCCATCTCTTATTTCATCTAATTATCCCATCACCCCAGTGACCTAGATAGTGTTGTATCCATTTTATAGGTTTTGAAACTGAGGTTCAGAGAGGTGAAATAACTTGTTTGGATACTTGGCAAGAGATAAATGGCAGAGCTGGAATTCAAATAGGAGGGATGGTTCTCCCACCCAAACTAATATCCAGACCTTATCCAGCATATGATATTCTAGTGGGAGGCTTTAAAATGAATGGGTTTAATGAGTACCTACTGAATGCCAAACCTGGCTTTGGTGATCTGGATATGGTATCTCATTTAATTTCCAGAACAGCCTTTGTGGGACATGTATAATTATTCTCATTTTACAAATGAGAAAAATGGAGGCTCAGAGGTTTGTCCAAGGTCACACTGAGACAAATAAAGGCCTTTTGAGGGAAGCACTAATGGGGAGAATGAATCTGGAGTGACCTGGACCCTGGATCAGGGCCCCAGAGCCGGAAAGGACTAGGGAAGGGGTGGAGTGACTGGGTGGATACTGTCTCCACCCACAGGAGGCAGCAGAGTGTCCAGAGGTAGCTATGATTTCAGAGAAGCCACCAATCCAACCTCAATTTCCTCACCTGAAAAATGGGGCCACCAATACTTACTGTGCAGGGCTGTCGTAAATGGGATGACACCCCTGGCATTCTCAGAGCACTCCTAAGAGATGCCTGCCAAATTCGAGGTCCCTCTCCTCCTGCCCACTTTTCTTTCCTGCTGATCTGTCAGTCCACACTCTGGGGGCGTCTGTAGCACCAGCCTGGCCTTCTACCCTGGCTCTCCCTGACCTAGCAGCCGTGTGTCACAGGGTTTATGGAACGAGATTCAGCTGAGCTGCTCCCTGACTAGGTGACCTTGTGAGCTCACGTCCCTTCTCCGGGCCTCCGTGGGCAGGGAGCAGGGGGCGCCAATTAGACCATCTCTGGGGCTTCCCCATACTCACGTGAGCTCCTCCCCCAGCTCAGTCTCAGCCTGCACCACCTCCCTCCCTCCTGAGCCTGCCCACTGCCCAGGCACTGCCCCTTGAAGGCTTCTCAGGAGGGTCCCTCCCCACCATGACTCAGGTGACAGACCCATCCTTCTTCCCCCTGCACCCCCTGGTAGAGGCCCTCCCACTCCGGCAGGGGACAGGAAAGTGACTCAGCCCCCACAACCCCCTCCTCAAACACACACACTCACAGCCTTGCTTTTGGAAAAGGGTGGTTTTCATTTCTTTCTTTCTGTGGTCTGGGCCAGCAGGGTCCCACCATCAAGGCAGGTTGTGTGGCCCTACTATGTGTGGTGGGAAAGAGGGCGACCTCTGGAGGCCCTAGCTGGCCCCCTATTATATTGGCTTCTATTAAACTGAAGCACATAGCACATCTATTACACAATAAACCACAGCTATTTCATGGATCAAATTAAGTTTTATTTGGGCAAATTACAACCTTTCCTACAGTCGTGCCTTTGTGAGGCCATTCCTTTTTAATAAAAGCAAGCATTTCTGGGGCTGGCCTTCCTGGACCAGAGCTCCGTGGTGGGTTGGGGGCTCAGGCCAAGGCTGGCAAGAGGATGGAACTATGCGTGCGAGAGTGTGTGTGTGTGTGTGTGTGTGTGTGTGTGTGTGTGTGTGTGAGTGTGATTGTGTGTGAGACGGGAATTTGGGGGGCTCTTCTTGGGAATGGTCCACTTTCTCCTCCTGCCTCCCCATCCTGACGTTGCCATGGAAGTCTGCGGAGAACTTCTCATTAAACAAGAAAAAAGCATCAGCTACAGCAGCAGGAAAGCATTTCCCGGAATCCGGGAGGAAGTGTGAGTCACCAGCCTGCTAAGTGAGCTCTGCGTGGACACTGTGGCCCCAAGCCCAGGAGGCCTGGAGCCCAGGGCCCGCCAGCAGGACTGCGCCAGGCCTGCCCGCATAGACATGCCTGCTGCCCAGGCTGACGCAGGCTCCAGGAATGCAAACAAAGCTGGGTGGAGGGCCTGCTGAGGGCTGGGGCACTGGGCCAGGCAGGAGGGAGCAAGCCTGGAGAAGAGGCCTGCAGAGGGGCCTCGGCCTGGCAGGCCCCTCTCTGATGTCCTGGGAACCGGGGTGCTGGGAAGGCCCCGACTCCTCGGCGTGACCTGGCCTAGCACTGCCAGTTCTGGCCTGGCCTCCAGAGGCAAGAGTTCCCTGGGTCAGAGGTGCTCAGAATCAGTCCTTGGACCAATGGCATCAAAATCAGCTGGGATCTGGTCAGAGGTGCAGATTCTCAGGCCCCAACCCCAGACCTACTAAACCAGAAGTTTTGGGGGTAGAGTCCAGAGATTGGTGTGTTGTTGTTGTTTTTTTTTAAATTTAAAATCTTTATTGTTCAGATTATTACAATTGTTCTTCTTTTTTTCCCCCCTCAGAGCTCCCTTCCACCCAGCTCCCACCCCACCCTCTGCCCTTACCTCTCTCACATTGTCCTCATCCATAGGTGTATGATTGTTGTCCATTTTCTTCCAGCACCCCCACACCCCTTACCTCCCGAGAATTGTCAGTCCACTCCCTTTCTATGCCCCTATTCTATTATATTCACCAGTTTATTCTGTTCATCAGATTTTTAATTCACTTGATTTTTAGATTCACTGGTTGATAGATATGTATTTATTGTTCATAATTTTTATCTTTACCTTTTTCTTCTTCTTCCTTTTCTTAAAGACTACCTTTCAGCATTTCATATAATACTGGTTTGGTGTTGATGAACTCATTTAGCTTTTTCTTATCTTTGAAGCTCTTTACCTGACCTTCAATTCTGAATGATAAGCTTTGCTGGGTAGAGTAATATTGTTTGTAGGTTCTTGCTATTCATCACTTTGAATATTTCTTGCCACTTCCTTCTGGCCTGCATAGTTTCTGATGAGAAATCAGCTGACAATTGTATGGGTGCTCCCTTGTAGATAATTAACTGTTTTTCTCTTCCTGCTTTTAAGATTCTCTCCTTGTCTTTTGCTCTTGGTATTTTATTTATTTATTTATTTATTTATTTAAAATATATTTTATTGATTTTTCACAGAGAGGAAGGGAGAGGGATAGAAAGTCAGAAACATCGATGAGAAAGAGACATCGATCAGCTGCCTCTTGTACACCCCACACTGGAGATGTGCCCACAAGCAAGGTATATGCCCCCAACCGGAATCAAACCCGGAACCTTACAGCCTGCAGGCCGATGCTCAATCCACTGAGCCAAACTGGTCTCGGCTGCTCTTGGCATTTTAATTATGATGTGTCTTGGTGTGGTCCTCTTCAGATTCCTTTTGTTTGGGGTTCTGTGGGCTTTCTGAAGTTGTAAGTCTATTTCTTTCACTAGGTGGGGGAACTTTTCAGTTATTATTTCTTCAAATAAGTTTTCAGTATCTTGCTCTCTCTCTTCTTCTGGCACCCCCATAATTTTGATGTTGGTACACTTGATGTTGTCTCAGAGGCTCCTTACACTATCTTCAAATTTTTGGATTCTCTTTTCCTTTTGCTTTTCCGGTTGAGTGTTTTTTGCTTCTTTGTATTTCAGATCTTTGACTTGATTCTTGCAGTTCTCTAGTCTGCTATTAGATCTCTGTATACTATTTTTTATTTCAGTCAGTGTATTTTAATTTCTAGTTGGTCTTTTTTCATCTCCTCTTGGGTCTTGCTAAATTTATCCATCTTTTCTAAGAAATTCTTGAAAAAACTTATAACTGTGGTTTTGAATCTATATCCGGTCATTTGTTTTCCTCCATTTCTTTTGTTTGTGATCTGTTCCTTTGTCTCCTCATTTTTGCTGCTTCCCTGAGTTGGTAGAGTAGTTTTGTGTGCTAGGTGTCCTATATGGCCCAGTATCTCTGCCTCCCCAGTTTACCTGAGGTGGACTCTCTTGGTGTACCCTTTTGTAGACTGTGTGCACAGCCTTGTTGTAGTTAAGTCTTGATTATTGTTGGTATCACTGGGGGGAATTAACTTCCAGGCCAATTGGCTGTGTGGATCAGCTGTGTTTACGCTGGGAAAACTTCTGTGCTGGAGTCAGCCTTAAGAGATAAGACTTGCAAAATTGCAAAAGCCTCTGTGCTTGGCTTAGATGAGGTGGAGTCTCAGGGTGGAGCAGACAGCCTTGGCTTCCTGTCAGCTCTGCCCTATAAGGCCCCTGGGTCTCAGTGTCCCTTGGTAATCGCTGCAGTCCTCTCTGCGTGCACTTGTGCACTTGCCTCCAGACCTCTGCCTTTTGTGGCTCCCCTGAGTTTCCATGCACTCCTCCCTTTTCCCTACAGTCTAGACTCCCCACATATGAGTCTCACCCAGAACTGGGATTCAGTGCACTCAGAACTGGGGTTCAGTGCAGTCAGAACTGGGGTTCAGTGCAGTTTGAAGTTTGTATCTCCCTTCTGCTAGAAGAAGCCAGCCAGGCACTCAGCTGCCCGTCCTCTTGACATGCGTACCTCCATACCTCAGCTTTTTGCAGCTCCTCTGAGTCTCTGTGAGCCCGTCTCTTTCCTTCTAGTTGTAGAATTTCCACTCAGCCAACTTTCCAGTGGTGCTGGATGATGTCTGTTCTGTTTTCTAGCTGTAGTTTTGAAATTGTTGTGTGAGGTAGCAGTTTAAGTGTTCACTTATACCACCATCTTGGTTCTTCTCCAGAGATCTGTGTTTTAACAAGCCCTCCAGGCCATGTGAATGCACAGTCAAGTGGAAGGCTACTGTACTTAAAGATCTGTAAGTCAGCTTCAAACTCACATCTGCTGGTTATTCATTCAGAAATCTAGGAGGTAATGCTTACCGGGTGCCAGGTGCTGGGCTGTCTGCTTTTCACATGCTGAGTCACTGAATCCTCACGTCCACTCTGAGGTCAGGTTCTGTGATAATTTCACCACTTTACAGGTGACCTAAGTGTTCTGTTTTAGTCAGAAGCCAGCATTCCTGGACCTTGGAAGTGATGGGAGATGCTGGGCCCAACCGATAGAGTTGGCTTATGCTCGTTAACTGGTTTTGTAGCTGACCTTTCCCTGGGTATCTTTTCTTAACTACTCTTCAGAGGCAGCTCTGCCCTGAGAGGCAGCAGCAGGGCAAACTCTGCCTCTGGAAGTGGGGAGTACAGAGGCAATCAGGCAGGTGGAGTCAGAGGAAGAAGAAGAGAACAAGCTGGGCTGAGAGACCAGCAAGCACGTCCAACTCAAAGGCTAACATGGGCCAAATAAGCCAGGTTTAAGTTTATGTGGGCCCCACAAAAACAAAAGCTCCAATTTTCATAGAAATGTAGGTTTATTTTGATAGAGACATGCTGAAAACAAAAAGCTGAAATAAGTGAGTAATAGTTAACATAAAATAGAACATTTTAATAAAAATTAATATTTTTTTTCTTGAACACGAATTTACCAGGCACTGAATAACTGCACAAATAAGTGTAATGCAAATAAACCTCTTTTTCTTGTTCTCTGAAAGCAAAATATTTCCTGTTGCGCAGACCGAACAAATCAGTACAAGACTAATGACGTGGCAATCTGCTGCTAAAATATTCACTGCTAGTATTAGTGGGGAGAAATGGTGTGCCTATACATAAGGCACATAAGGAAATTGAATGCAACATGATTATAGTAATCAGTCATTAGTGAACATTGTAGTTCATTATTAATAACTAGTGACCCAGTGCACGAAATTTGTGCATATTAAAAGGGGATTAATTAGAGGAATAATTTAATATTGCTATTTGCCCTTTCTCTATAATAGAAGTGTCAGAGATGAAAGAAAATTAGTAAAATGTACATGCAAACCTTCCTCCTGTCAGAGTCTGGGGTTCACCATGGGACTTCAGAGTAAAGTCCCCGCCCACCCATATGTATCTCAAAATCGCATGAGACCCAGACCTGGCCACACCATTGGGCTAGATCCAGACCCAGCCAGTCCCACCCTTGTCAAGCCCTGCCAGGCAGAGGGCATAGCCTCAGGTCCTCTGGCCTGGCGCCAGAAAGAGGGGTGTGGCCTGAGGTCCCCCAACCCAGATAGGTACCAGGGGCATGCCTTTAGGTCCTCCATCAAGCCCCGCCAGATGGGGGACACAGCCTGAGATCCCCTGTCAAGCCCCACTGGTTTGGGGGGAGCATGGCCTGAGGTCTCCTGTCAAACCCTGCCAGGTGGGGGTTTGCAGGCTCAGGTCCCTCATCAAGCCCTACTAGCAAGGGGGGCGCAATCTCACGTCCCCCATCAAGCCCCACTGGGTGGGGTCTCGGCCTGAGTTCCCCTGTCAAGTCCTGCCAGGTGGGGGAGGATGTGGCCTCAGGTCCCTGCAGATTGTTTGTTAAGGCTCCTTATGGGAACTTGGCCTCAGCTGTGGGTGCAGCAATCTTTGTGACAGAGTGATAATCAATTAGCATATTCCCTCTTTATTAGATAGGATTATGTATAACAGGATATTGTAAAAATTAAGTTACACAATTTTTATTCAAACATTTCTTACATACTGTTATATTGACTGGGCTGCATGCTGCCCGCAGGCTGCGAGTTTGACATGTTTGCTGTAGAATCTTTTTTCTCCAAACGTGGTCCCTGGACCAGCAGCATCCACAATACCCAGGAGCCTATTAGAAATTCAGAATCTCAGGCCCCACCCAGGCCACCTGAGTCTGAATCTGCATTTTAACAGGATCATGTGCACTTTCAAGTTCAAGAAGCGTGAGCTGGGGCACATAAGTACATATATCCCTGAGTCTCTTCTTGCCTCAGAGAGGGAAGGGTCATGGGACCTGGGATCTGCATCAGCCACAGCCCAGCATCCTTTGGGCGTGGGCTCCCATGTTAGCACCAGCATCCCTTCAGTACACTCTGGAACCCAAGGGCACTGGGAGTGAGCCTTCAGCCCTTAAAACTCAGAGCCAAACTCCTATAGTGGGAGGGACTCTCCCTTTGCCAGGTGTGCTCCCCACAAGATCAAGGGTCTTTATTTCCTGTATTCTCTTCCTAGAAGGTGGGCTCTGGGCTCAAACTCAGGCTCTGCCATTTAGACTGACTGATTCTTGTGATAACCTTCTTGGTGTCTCCATTTTCCTTTTCTTTAAATAGGGCAACAATATTTCCTAGATCATGCATTTTGGGGGGCTGATTAAATTAGTGAACACACATAAAGTACTGAAAACAGTGTTGGGCACATAACTCCATTAACATTAGCTACCTGCTTTCAGCCTTCTGGCTCGCCCTCTTCTGGGTGGCCCCGGGCTGAGGCAGGCGTGAGAAAAGTTAGTCCTGACCTGTGAAGAGTTAATGCTAAGGCGGGCTGCTGAATTGGATTCTGGAGGTGACAGGGGCTCCTGTGGGGGGAAGAAGAAATGACCCCTGTACAATGTCATTGCATTTTCCTCCTCTCCACACTTGTACCTGGAAAGTAGTGTTATTTTCTGAGCTTACAGATGAGGGTGGAGGTTCCAGAAGTACAGTGACCAGCCTAAGGACACAGCTATTTAAGGGTAGAGCTAGCATGGGCAACCTCCGCTCAGTCTCATCATACCCACTTCACACGACCTCGTGCTTTTGCCTCCATTACAGCCAAACCCTGTCCCCAAGGGATTGGGGATCTAGAAGGCCAGGGCTGGTAGAGGCGTGTGTGTGTGTGGGGGGGGGGGGGGGGGGGGGGGGGGGGGGGGGGGGGGGAGAGAGGGGTTTGGGAGGGAGGGCTCCTCAGGACATGCTCATGGCTCTTTCCTCAGGGCCTCCGTCTCCTTTGGCTGATGCTTCCTTCTTGCAGGTGCCCAGGCAGGTCTGCTGAGTGGACCTGGAGGGATGTAGCTGCTCCTGGCCTTGCTCCTTCAGCAAAGTATGTCCATCCCTCTGTCCGCGACTAGAAAGCAGGCCTTTGGAGGATGTGTGACCACCCAGCAAAGGCGGACTCTGGTGTCCACGTTAGTGCATAAAGGTCTGGGAAGTTGTCATTCCACACTAACCACAGGAAAAAACTGATCAAACGGAAATTCAGCACCTTTTCTTAGATCCAGCAGAGAATTAATGTCACAGGTACAGTTCCACTCTGAAATCTGGAGAAATGGGTGAAGACAGAGAATCATAACTAAGACCAACTTACCTCCTGCAGAAGCCTCCAGAGCCAGTAACTACTAGAACACCTACATGATCATTTTGAAAACTACGTCGTTGAGGGATGGTTGGCATACAGAAAAGCTGTACATACTTAATGTTTACAACTTGGTGAAGTTGCAGGTAAGTAAAGACCTCTGCAAGCTATGGGCTAGCTTGAAAGTTAAACGTTTCTGGGGGCCCATCTCAAACCTCCCATACTATCATGGGTTTTATCCCCATGAACCCCACCCGGTTCACATGGCAAAGATCAGGGAAGAACCCTCTGTTTTAGGTAGGAAGAGAGGAAAAATAAACATTTTGAAATATGCCCAGTGCTTTTGCCATATCAAGGGCCTACCCTTCAGGAAAAACTACTTTACAGAGCCTTGTCCATCCTAGGATAGGGCAATTAGGCAACTCCAGCCTTTTAGGCTTCCTGTCTCATTTAAGGGAAGGAAAAGAAGGGTTAAGGCAGGCTTCTGAAGGTCACAGCCCAGGGATTCAGGTCCACTAAAGCCCTGAGATGTAATGATGAGTGTAGAGGGCTTCCCTGCTCCCCCAGCATCTTACCACCAGCATCAGGTCTTCAGTATAATGGCAGTGAATGACAAGTAACAGAGCTGCCAGGCACAGGCTCCTCTCAAGAAGGCGTTCTTAGGGAAACCCAAAGATAACAAGGGAGGAAAACAAACAATTCTAGGAAACCGAAGCCTCTGGCACCTATAGTTAACAGCAAACCTTACGCACAGCCCAGCTCCTAGTAAAATTAATATGAAATCTCACATTAGAAGCCTAATTACCTCAGTTCCCATAATTCAATATGTCATGTCTGCCTTTCAACAGAAAATTCTTGCCAAAAGGCAAGAAAAAGCAGCCTGAAGAGAGAAAGCAATCATTAGAACCAGACTCAGATCTCACAAAGATTTTTTTTGAAATTAAACAAGCTGTTTAAAATAACTATGATTAATATTTCAGTGGAAAAATATATATAACATGCAAAAATACCTGGGTCATATAAGCAGAGAGATGGGAACTCTAAGAAAAAATCAAAAAGAAGTGTGAAAAATCAAAAATACCCTAACAAAATGAAAAATGCCTTTGATGGGCTCATCAGTAGATTGGATATGGCCAAGGAGAGAATCAGTGAGCATAAAGTAATATCAATAGAAACTTCCCAAATGGAAATGCAAAGAGAAAAGAAAAAAGAAAAAGTGACAGGATATACAAGAAGTATGGGACAATTATAAAAAGTATAACATGTGTGTAATGGGAATATCAGAGGAAGATGAAAGAAAAAGAAGCCAAAGAAATAATGGCTGGGAGTTTTCTAAAATCAACGACAGACATCAAACCATAGATCTAGGAAACCCACAGGACACTGAACAGGATAAATACAAAAACACCTATACTTGAGCCTATCATGTTCAAACTGCAGGAAAGCAAAGACAAAATTTTGAAAGGAGCCAGAGGAAAAATACATTTTACCCACAGAGCAACAAGGATAAGAATTATAACAGACTTCTCATCTGAAACCATGCAATGTAGAGTGAAAATTTTGAAGTATTGAAATTAAAGTACTTATCAACCTAGAATACTGTGTCCAGAAAAAATTACATTTAAAAGTGAAAGAGAAATAAAGACTTTCTAAGACAAACAAAAATTGAGAGAATTTGTCACCCATAGTCCTGTCTTCCAAGAAATGTTAAAAGGAGTTCTTTGGAGAGGAAGACAATGATGAAGTTCAGAAACCTGGAAGTACATAAAGAAAGGCTGAGTATCAAAGAAGGAATAATAAAGATAAAATAAAACCTTTTATTTGTTATTCTTAATTGATCTAAGAGGTAACTGTCTGTTTAAAGTAATAGCAAAAATATAATTAAAAAAGCATTGGGTGATTCTAGCATGTGGGTAAGTGAAGGGAATAAGCATTGTTATAAGGAATAGGAGGGAAAAATTGGTACTATTCTGCTATAAGGCACCACAATATGACATAGTGTTGAAAAATGGACATAGATCAGTTGTAAATGTATACTGCAAAGTTCAGGGCAATGACTAAATTTCTTTTAAAAGAAATGTAATTAGTATAACTAAGAGCAGGGAGAAAATAATATAAAACCAGATAAGGCAGAAAAAGCACAGCATATTAAAATAGTTACAAACATGGTAGATATTAATCAAACTATATTAGTAATCACCTTAAATGTGAATTATGTATATATACCAATTAAAAAATATACTATGGCCCTAGCTGGTTTGGCTCAGTGGATGGAGTGCTGGCCTCCGAACGGGAGGGTCCTGGGTTTGATTCCAGTCAAGGGCACATGCCGGGTTGCAGGCTTGATTCCCAGTAGGAGGCATGTGGGAGGTAGCCAATTGGTGATTCTCTGTCATCATTGATGTTTCTGTCTCTCTCCCTCTTCCTCTCTGAAGTCAGTTAGATAAATAAATAAATAACAGACTATTAGAGAAATAAAAAACAAAACTTAACTATCTGTTGTCTCTAAGAAGCCCACTTTAAAAATAAAGATACAGATAAATTAAAGGGATAGAGAAAGATAAACCATGCTAACACTAATCAGGAAGCTGGAGTAGTTACACTAATTTCACAAAAAGCAGACTTCAAAACAAGGAAAATTATGAGAGATGAAGTGGGGCATTACATCATGACAAAGAGATGCAGTTTCTAAGAAGTGATAACGATCCTTAACGTGTATGCACCTAACGAGAGAGCAGCAAAAGCACGTGAGGCCCAACACTGATAGAACTGCAAGGAGAAATGGACAAAACCACTATTTGGAGACTTCAACGCCCTTCTTTCTACCTGTAACTGACAGATCCATCAGGCAGAAAATCAATAAGGGCATAGTTAAACTAAACAGCACCCAACAATGGGAAAATGCACATTTCTTTCCAAGTTCATATGGAACATTCGCCAAGATTGACCACATACCAGGCCATATAAACCACCTTAACAAATTGGAAAGAACAGGAGCATACAAAGTATGCTCTCAGGTCACAAAGAAAGGAAACTAGAAATCAATAACAGAAAGGTAGGCCTGTTGGTCTGTTGCAAAGTGAAAAAGTAAATATAGTAAATGTGTGTGGGTGTATGTGTAGTTATGCATGCGTGTGTGTGTATGTGTAGTTCCATGTGTAGGCATGCATGTGCGTGCACGTGTGTGTGTGTGTGTATGCATATTTGATGATAATATGACTAGAAGCCCATTGCACAATATTTGTGCAAGAAGAGGCCCCTGGCTTCACTTCCAGCCACCGGGGAGCCCGCACGTCCTACCTTCTGTCTGGAGCACCACTTCAGTAGCTCCCTCTGTGGCCCCCCTTCCCCTCATAGCAGGCTTCACACCGCTCTGCGCCTGCATATGCAAATTACCAGCCATCTTTGTTGGGTTTATTTGCATACTCACTCTGATTGGCTGTGGGCGTAGAGGAGTGATAGTTAATTTGCATATTTCTCTTTTATTAGGTAAGATGGTAGGAGTATTGGCAATTTACTTTCTCAGTTTTCTCAAAATTTCTAATTTTGTTCAGAAGCATAATGGAAAAATAAAAAAATATATAGTCAAAGGTTTAGAGAATTAATGTTAGGCGGGATCGCCTGCCCTGAGAACCTCCTCAAGGTGGAATAGGGAGTCCACATCATTCTGGACTCCTGATATGCAAGCTGTGTAATGCCAATACTTCCCCTTGATTTCCATTCTGTGCTTTCATGAGTTTGGAGAGATTTATATTTGTTTTCCTTCCCTCCCTTCATCCCTCTCTTCCTCCCACCCTCCCTCTTCTTCATTCCTTCCTCATTCTCTCTTCTTCTTTCTTCCTCTCACTCCTTTTCTTTTGGGTGTGCTTGGAGAAGTGGCAATAGACTCGGTTCTTAAAGTATACCCCCTCTTCTTTCTTGTTTATATAATACTTTCCTGTGAAGGCTTCTAGGGGCCAAAGAACAAGCACACAAACAAAACCAGATCATGACCATTCTGCTGTCTGTCCCTCTCCAAGCTGGGCCCAGGTGGAGCCCCAAGACAAAGATCTGTGGGGCATAGGAAACGGGGCCAGAATACCCCAGGAGGAGGTCCCCCACATGGCGTGGCTCAGGCTCAGAAGAGGAGAACAGTAGCCAGATTCCCTCCAAAACCCAGCATAGGGTCCATGTTCAGAGAGGGGAGGCCCAGTGCCCTCCTCGGTGACATGGCACTGTGGTGAGCAACCACTGGGATGACACAGGGCTCAGTGGGAGGAGGACCAGGCTCGGGCCGGAGCTCACTCAGTGTGGGCTGAGCCCAGTGTGGGAAGATGGGCCTGGGGTGGGAGGAAGCTTTGCAGGTTAGCAAGCATGTGTTTTGAGAAACCCTCTTTCCATTTTTGGCTTGGGAATTTGTGCCGTGTGTGAATCATTTCTTCTTGCAGTGTTGGTGTTTTCCCTACCTCATCTACAAGTCATGTGAACCCCTGGTGCCAGTCTCTGCTTCCTCCTGGGCTGGCTGCCAGCAGCTGCCTGTCTGTGCCATCTTGAGGCTGCATGACGGACAGACAAGGAGGCTGCGGGCAGTGTCCCCCTCCTGAGAGAAGGCTTTAAGCATCTGGCACGGGGCAGTGGAAAGAACTCTTGATTGGTGTCAGAAGCCCCGAATGCCTCATGGCTCTGCCATGGAACTGCCTGTGGCACCTCACTTCAGCTTCCACCCCAAGAAAGTGAGGGAGACCTGAATATCTCAAAGGGCCTTCTCCACCTTGTGAAGGGCTGAGCCCTCTCCTGCAGGGTCCTCCCTGGAGGTTCCCCATCCAGCCCTGTTCCCCGACATGGTTCAAGGCAGTGGCAGCTACTGGGTAACGCGGACCAGATGCAGCCCTTTCCCAGGCGTGCTCATGGCCTTCCTCCTTCGAGGCTTTGAGGATATTTGAAACTCCATGGAGTTTGGCTTCAGAGCCCGAGTGGAAACCACAGCTCCATTACGTGAACACACATGATCTCTTTGGGAGGAGAGGCAATTGGCCTCAGAAAACGAGAGCCCAGTTGGAGGCCCTGCTCTGTGGATTGCCTTCCCTCTTGGGGCCCAGTGTGCTCTGCCAGAATGGAGGCGTGACCCCAGGGCCCTGGGCTCCCTGATGCCAGAGGATGGGAGCGAAGGCCAGGCCCTTCAGAGAGGAGATCTGAGCCCCCTGTGAGAGCTGGACTTCCACCAGGAGCCATTCTCCTTTTCTCCTAATGTGGCCTAATGTTTTGGAAGCTTTATGTCTGCCAGACAAATCCTTGAAGAAGAAAACTCCCATTGAAGGGGCACTACCTTCTGTCCTTCTCCCACCCTCAGGCAGCCCACACCACGAAGTTTGCACCAATGAGTGAAAAATGATCCCAGAGTTACTGCCAGTTTAAGACACCCAGCTTCTATCACTGCCTTGTTGGGTAACTGGGGACAATAATTTAATATCTCCAGCCTCAGATTTAAGGAGCCTACCTGGGAGGTGGGTAGGCGGTGCTGCTAAAGATATGCATGGAAAGGGCCAGGCCATGGCTCAGAGCAAGTCAGTGTGACTTCCAAAGGAACTTCATTAAATCGTCATTCCCATCTATAATAATAAAAGCGTAATATGCAAATCGACCAGACAGCTGAACAGCGGAACAACTGTCTGGACGTCCTTCTGGACAACCTTCCAGATGAAGCTGGGGCTGCAGCCGCAGGATCAAGGCAACTGCTTCAGCTGCAAAGGCCTACTCTTACACGAATTTTGTGCATTGGGCTTCTAGTTTCTAAATAATCCAAGTCTTAAGGAAGAACTGCCCATCAGCACTGTGGTTGGCAACCCTCTCCCTCCAAATCTCCTCCCCCCACCCCGCCCCTCACCAAGATATCCCTGGGGATGGCTAATCAGCCAGCTTCATGAGTATGCACTTTGGGCTTAAGTGATGGTCTGGGGTGGGCACTTTGAAAGCTGCTGACATGACCTTCTTTTAAACGGAGGGAACACTGGTTTATAACATTACTAGAGGCCTGGTGCATGAAATTCATGCATGGGTAGGGCCCCTAGGCCTGGCAGACAATCAGAGCGATCAGATTCTCTGCCTCCTGTCCTTCCTGCCTTCTTCTTCCCTTGCTCCCTCAGTGCTCCGCTGCCACCATTGGTCGCTCACCATGCTCCACGCCATCCCCTGGTGGTCAGCACATGTCATAGTGAGCAATTGAGCTCCTGGTCTCCCAAACTCCCTAGGAGATGATTTGCATATTAGCCTTTTATTATATAGGATATAAGTCTCAGGTGTACAACATTATAATTCTACATCTACATATACTACATTGTGCTTACCACAACAGTCTAATTTCTATTCATCACCATACAATTGACTCCCTTTACCATTTTGCCTTCTCTCAACAACCACTCCATTTCTGGTAATCACCCATCTGTTGGTTACATCTGTGAGTTTGTTTTTGTTTTGTTTTTAGATTGAACACATGAGTAAGATCATATGGTATTTGTTTTTCTCCATTTGACTTATTCCACCAAGCATAATACCCTCAAGGTCTGTACACATTGTCCCAAATGGCAAGATCTTATCTTTTTTATGTCTGAGTAGTATTCCATTGTGTATATGTGCCACATCTACTTACACAGAAGTAGAATCACAGGACCATATGGTAGTTCAGTTCTTAACTTTTTGAGGATCCTCCATAATATTTTCCATAATGATTATACCAATTTACATTTCCACCAATAAGGAACAAAGTTTCCCTTTTTTCCACATCCTCTTCAACACTTGTTATTTCCTGGTTTTTTAAAATGGCCATTCTAACAGGTGTGAGGTAATAACTCATTGTAGCTTTGACTTGCGTTTCCCTAATGATTAGTGATGTTGAGCATCTTTCCATGTGCCTGTTGCCCATCTATATGTCTGCTTTAGAAAAATGTCTGTTCAGATTCTCTGCCAATTTTTAATCCAATCATGTTTTGTTGTTGTTGTTGTTGTTAAGTTGCATGAGTTTTTTCATATATATTTTGGATATTAACCCCTTATTAGATACATAATTTGAAAGTATATTTTCTCATTCAGTGGGTTGCCTTTTACCTAGTTGTTTATTTATTTTTTACTCATCCAAGGATAAAAATGTTTATTGTTGAGAGAAAGAGAGGGAGATAGATAGATAGAGAGAGAGGTTACCTTCCATATGTGCCTTGACAGGGAATCGAACATACAGTCTTATGGTGTATGGGATGGTGCTTTAATCAACTGAGCCACCCAACCATGGTGCCTTTTTGTTTTGTTTTAATCATTTTCTTTGCTATGCAGAAGCTTTTTAGTTTGATGTAATTCCATTTGTTTATTTTTGCTTTTGTTTCCACTGTCATTGGAGTCAAATCCACAAAAACATTGTTAAGACCAATGTCAAGGAGCTTGCTGCCTATGTATTTTATAGTCAGACTCCCAGGATTTAAGTTTCAGCTCTGCCAGTTTCTAGCTGTGTGACTTTGGGCAACTTACTTAACCTCTCTGTGCATCAGTGTCCTAATTTGTAAAAAGAAGTCAATGCTGTGCCCATCTCATAGAGTTCCTGTAAGGATTAACTGAGTTAATACCTACAAACTCTTAAAATAGTGCCTGACTCATTATAGGCTCTCAATAAATGTTATTTATTGTCCTAGATAGATATTCTCCTCCTCTTCCTCTACCACTATTATTATTATGTCCCAGAAGTTCCAAGCTAGATATTTCAATATTCTTGAGCTGAAGGAGTTCATAGTCTCACAAACTAGAGGTATAGCTGACATCTAAATAGGTAAGGTATAATTTAGAGGGATCAAAATAAGAATAAGTATGGTCAAAAATAAAATAAGAATGGTTAAGTCTGGGAACGGTGTATTTTGCCTGGAAATTAGGAAGGCTTCCCGAGAGAAGTGCCAGTCGCATTGGGTTTTAAGACTGACAAGGAGTGTGCTGGCTTTTTCGGTTAGGTTTACATGTGACTCTGAGTAAGAGCAACAACCAGCATCCTCACAAAACCAGAAAACCATAAAGTCAAAAATAATAGTAGCTTAAACAAGATAGAAGCTTATTTCTGACTCAAGCAGAAATCTGGTGGCGGAAGGCTCAGGGCTCACAGGGTGCTCCTCAGTGGCGGGCATGTAGGTTCCTTCTATCTTATTGCTCTGAGAGATCTTGAAGCACGGCCTCCATCCCTCACTTCTTCCTGGTTCAATTAAGTCACCAGAGTTCCAGCAACCCTATTGCCTCTAAGGGAACTCCTGAAAGTTGCACCAAGTACCAATAAGCCATTGTCAGGACTTCGTCCATGGCAAAGGAGACTGAGAAACATATTTACTATTTTGGGTGGCCAGGTGACCAGCTAGCCAAGAATTGGGAGGATCTGAGGAACAGACACTGAAAGTTGTAACTGGCTACGTTGGCACACGCAGGACAGGTGATTGGAAAGGTGTTCCCCTAGAAGGAGAAGCCAGTTCTGCCCCCATGCAGCCTTCAAGGATCTTCGCTCTTCTCCCCTGAGGTTCATCGTGGTGACTCCAGTGGACTTACCTTTAGTCTAGCCTCTCGCCAGGTGGACATGTCTCATTCCCAGCTCTCCTGTTGCTCTGGAGGCTCCCTCCTGGCCTGGGCCCTCCTGGGGGAAACTGCGGAGCTGGGGCAGCTCCCTGTCCTCACAGCTGGGTGATCTTCAAGGAGCTGGCGGTCACTGAGCAGATGGGGCTGCCTAGTGGAGGGCGCACAGAGAAAAGAGCGGAGCTCTCACCAGGCCTCTGAATAGGTCCGGACAGCTGGGGCTGGGATCTGAGAGGGCCCCCTGGGCCAGAGGAATGCTGTAAGCAAAAGTCAGGAGACGGGGCTCTGAGGGGGCCCTTGAGAAGAGTTGTGCAGTCAGTTCTGGGGGCTGGAGGCCTGACAGGCCTGATGCTTGAGGGAGGAGGGCCCACATGCCTGGAACAGATCACATCGTGCAGGTAAGTTGGTGATGGCAGGCTGGGACCGTGTTGCCAATGGTGATGGAAAGGACAGGGACCCCCAGGGGATGGGATGTGGGAGTGGGCAGAGGGGAGCACAGGCCCCACGCCGAGCCCCATTCTGGGTTTGGAAGCAAAAAGCAGGAGACTCACTGCTGCCGTTCTGCTCTGGATATGCCGGGGGACTTACAGGTTCCGTCTTCTCAGCCGTACAGTGCAGTCTGCTTCTCAGAGGGCATAACGAGGGTTCGGGATGATGGGCGGGAAAGGCCTTTGCCAGATCGGGTGCTGTGCACACATGCGCGTTTCTGTGGAGACCCTGCAAGAAGGCCTCCCACAGTGACATCTCTTCAGAATCCTCCCAGGCCTGGGCCTTCACCAAGGCAGTGCTGCCCTCAGCTCCCAGCCTTTCAGATCCTCTGGCTCCAGTAGGCCCAGCCCTTTGGTGAGAGCTCTGCATGCAGACTCTAGCCAGCAGCTGGCTCCTCAGACCAGGCCAGCACTCCCTGAGCCTGGGGACGAGGGCTGAGGAGACCTGGGTGGCTCAAAGCCCAGGTTCTAGAGCGAATACTCACCCATGTAGAACCGACTGCTCCCATGCCCAGGGACCACGCAGGCAGCCAACGTGGAGAGTGGCTAAGCGGGCAGCAGCCTCTGGGGGAGTGTGTGCCCGCCTGAGTCAAATGAAGAGTTTTTATATACTGTACCCATATACATAGTTATATACTATACCCATTCTAAGAAGCAGTATTACCAGTATTTGGAATTTGGTTTTCCAACAACAAATGTCTGCTCTGGATGTGTTGCAGGAGAGGAAGAGTGTGTTTTTCTACAAACTGACAAAGTCAGCCAGTGAGGTGGGGTGTCCGAGGTGTGATTGGGTGGAGAGAGCCGAAGCTTGGAGAGAGCCCTATTGTTTTCTTTGCCAGCATCACCTTCTTTGTGGGAACTGCTCTCCACCATCACCAGTCACAGGTTTCTGGTAAGATTTACACTTTTATCCTCCCCAGGTGGTGAGCACTTGACTCAAGCTGAGCCAATCGGTAATCTTCTGCAGAGAATTTGAACTTGGGATCAAAAGGCTTCAACTAAGGCTGGCTGTCTTCCCCTCTACAGGCCAGGCCAACCCAGGAGCTGGCTTGTGGACGGAGGAGAGGGGAGAGACAGCAGAGCAAGGGAAGAGAAGGAGGGGGCCCAGCTGGGTACCCACAGGGCTGCCAGCCCCGACCGCACCCTTTTCTGAGTCAGACCAGGTCCTGGCCTGGGATTCCAGGAGATACCCGGGTTCCTTTCAATAACTGCCTAGCCCCTCCACCCCGCTCCAGCGTTTCCATTTACTATATTTGGTATAGCTAATGTAGTTGAGTTTCTGCTGAAACTAACCCAGTTGTACCTGCTATACAGAAAAGCCCAGTGAGACCTCGTTTTGAGTGACTGTTGCTTGAGTCGGCAGCTTCACCTGCATTGTTGCACTTATTCCTTATGATGACTGTGAGGTAGGCATTGTTATTACTTCCATCGGACAGATGAGAACACTGGGGCCAGAGAGGATAAGCATGGTGCGCACCGTCACCCAGCTGAAGGAGATTGGGCCTGGGCTGGGCATTCAGGAGGCCAGCGTGACCGTCTCCTTGTGCACTTACGCACTTGGCTGTCGTGCTTGTACTGGAAGTCGCTGGCCTGGGGGTTCTGTGGGGCCTCGTGCTGAGCCTGTGATTCGTTGGGCTTATTGGACGCTGTTCTATTAAATAGGTCTGTGCCTCTGAGAAAAAGCCAGGCTGGTTGGGCTTTATGTTTTGAGTACTGGGCTGGAGGTGGCCTCCTTGGGGAGCCCAGCCAGAGCCTGGCCGAGCCCCCACATCCTGCCACAGCTTTGAGGCCTGCCTGTGAGTCATGGGTCCGGGCAGCTTGGGGCACAAATGGTTCTCCCCCAGACGCTAAGCCATCCCTTCCAAGAGACTTTTAGGGTCCATGTGACTGCGACCTTCTTTCCTCTGTTCTCCCTAACACTCATTTTGGTTGGGTTCTCCTGCTGAATGACCATGAAGGACAAAGCTAAGACCTGTGATAATTTGGCCCCCATCCCCCATGGGTGGGTGATGGTTCTTGGAGAGAGAAGACTCAATATTGGCTGAGCCATGGGAAGCCATGGGGTCCCAGGGAAAATAGCAGAGGACCTGACTGTTCATCTGCAAAATGAAGTGGAGGAGAACATTAAAAATGTAGCGCGTTATAATGGAAAAGCATGGTGGACACCCCCCTCCCCCCTCTGCCCTGATCCTTTAATAGCAGCGAAAATCCACCTGAGAAGCACACAGCATGAAGGCTCCTGCTGAAAACATTAAACTTGAATTTAGTCATGGGGAAACAAATCAAACCGAGTGACATTGTACAAAGAATCTGGCCTGGGCTTTTAAAAATGTCAATGGCGTCTGATCAATGAGGGGCATGCAAGAGGCAGCCGATCAATGATTCTCTCTCATCATTGATGTTTCTCTCTTTCTCTCTCTCTCTCCCCCTCTTCCTTCCTCTTTGAATCAATACAAATATATTTTAAAAAGAAATAAAAATAAAGAAATAAAAAATGTCACTGGCATGAAAGCAATAGAGAAAGAACAAGTTTGGAGAACTATTCTAGATTAAAGGAGATGCAAAGGGTGATCCTTGTCTGGATCCTGGGCAGGATGGGGAAGCTATAAAGGACAGTATTGTGACAGTCGGGCACATTTGCATATAGTCAGTACATGAGATAGTAGTCTGGCCATGTTAAAGTTGCTGAGTGTCATCACTGTATACAGGGATTATATAGGAAAATGTCCTGATTCTTAAGAGAGAACTGTTGAAATACATAAAGCAGTGATTCTCAACCTTTCTAATGCTGCGACTCTTTAATACAGTTCCTCGTGTTGTGGTGACCCCCAACCATAAAATTATTTTTGTTGCTACTTCATAACTGTAATTTTGCTAGCAGGGTTGCCTGTGACCATCGGAAAACACAGATATTTACATTATGATTCATTAACAGTAGCAAAATTACAGTTATGAAGTAGTAACAAAAATAATTTTATGGTTGGGGGTCACCACAACATGAGAAACTGTATTAAAGGGTCATGGCATTAGAAAGGTTGAGAACCACTGACATAGAGCAAAATACCATGATATCTGCAACTAACTCCCCAATGGTTCAGAGATAAAATAAACATAACAAAAATTAAATGCCTAGCACAGGGCAGACCTCAGTAATCATGAGCCATTACTCCACCCAGCCTAGAGCTGCCTCTGTCTCTGCCCTGCCTGCTTCCTAGAGGACCCCCTTTCCTTCCAGTCCTCCCCCTGACCCTCCTTTCCAAAAGGAGGTGGCCACAGGGAAGGCTCTGAGAGACCAGCAAGAATCAGCCACAACCATCTCCCTGAAATTCTAGTCTTCCCCAGATTCATGCTTCAAACAGCCTCATCCCACCTCCAACAGCATGCCCTGAAAACTTCATTCATTACACAACACACATGGGTCATCTCCTTCCTCTAATTTGTTCATGTAGTTCCCTTGGCTAGAATGCCATCCTTCCCTTTCCTGTCACTGAGTCAACTTATCCTTCAAAGAAAGCTGCATCAGTGCTCAAAGACCTCCCTCCCTTCCCTGGGAAGAAGCATCCTTTTGTGGAATGATATTTGTGCTCTTAGTCTACCCTGCAATGCACTCGTCATTCTTTTGCTTGCATGAGCTCGGAAGCTCCAATTCACACAGACAGGTCACAACTACTCTTGTATCTCTAGGATGTCCTGAGCACCTGAGATGTAGTAGACATTCTACAGGTGTTTATTAACAAAAGCCGAGGTGCCGGTGTGAATCTGCTGCCATTTTGGAAACTAGTGAAATACATGTTGGTATCTATACTAGAGGAATATGCAAATTGTCTGGGACAGGGTTGGGGCCGCAGTGGAGTGCTCTCAACATGTCTGCACCGGGGGTCTGAAGGGTGCGGTGAGGAGGGAAGAGCAGATAGGCAGTTAGAGGGATCAGATCAGGAAGGGGGAGCAGATAGACAGTTAGAGCAATCAGGCTGGCAGGGGAGGTCAGTTAGGGGGATCAGGCCAGCAGAAGGAAGCAGTTAGGCAGTTAGGGCAATCAGGCCAGGAGGGGAGAGCAGTTAAGCATTTAGGGGGATTAGCCCAGGAGGGGAGAGCAGTTAGGGGCATCAGGAAGGCAGGCAGGTAAGCAGTTAGGAACCGGTGGTTCTGGATTTTGCAAGAGGGATCCCAGATTGGAGAGGGTGCAGGCCGAACTGAGGGACTCCCCTCTCTCCCCATGCACAAATACTGGGCCTCTAGTATTCATATAATAGGATACTATGCAGGTATCAAAAGACTGCCATGGGTTGTTATGGATAATACCAGATGTAACAATAAGTGAAAGAAGCAAGGTAGCCTACTGCGAATGCATAGTAAGCTATTGTGTCTGAAGAAAAAGCATGCATACTTGTAACAGCACAGGTTGCCTTAGAGGTGGGGGAGTAGGTAGTGGGGGCATGAAGAGAAAGTGAGAGATTTTGCCATTTGTATGTAAACCTATTTAATAAATTACCTGATTTATATTTATAATAGAGTCCTACTCCTTGAGGGAGGTGGAAGGAATCCCTGGAGTTGGGTGCTAAGGAGAGAGGGGAGAATCAGGTGCCATTGCTCCTGGGTGGAAGAAACACCTAAGCTGCCTGCCTATGGCCCTGATGAAGAGCCCCTGGCAGTGAAGGGGTGAAGCAGCTTTCCCAGAATCCTCAGCACCACAGGCATCTCCATTTATGTGGTCTTCCATCCCCTGAGTCTTGCAGTAGCTCATGCCACACACTTCTATGCCTCTGCCAAGCTTGTGCCTGCACCGGAAATGCCCTGACTCCATTTTCACATGCTGAGTCCCACTGTGCTTTCAAGGCTCCACACAATTCCTGCCTCTCTTATGCCATCTTTCTCCCTTAGCTCCCAGTATTTGCTCTAAAGATCTCAGAGCTGAGCAGGCCCAACTATGAGAGTCGAAGAAGGTGGAAAGGGTGTCCAGAGAATTCTGTCCCCACTGGCCTTTCCCATGCCCCCGGCCTCCTGCTGCCTAAGTTCCTGGTGTTGGCACACAGGGCTGCTCGTTCCAGGCCTATACTCTTCTTTCACCACCCAAGGAGTAGTGGGAATGCTGTGCCTACTGGGACTCTTCTACATGGGGAAGGGAATGGAACATCCACACTAATAAAAGATAAAGACAAAATTGACCATCACTTCATGATGCCCACCAGCCAATCAGGAGTGGGTATGCAAATGAACCCAAACAAAGATGGGATGGTTAATTTGCATATGCAGATGCTGAGCAGCCAGGGTTAAGGCGGCTGCTTGCATGCATGTGGGCACCAAGTGGCCTGGGTCCCGGGGAAGGGCATCCTCAGGACCCAGGCCACTCTGAGCCTGTAGGCCCAGAGCAGCTGGAGTCCAGGAACACCCTGGCCACTCCAGGCCTACACACACAGGCACCGAGTAGCCAGGGGCAGAGTGGGAACATCCTCAGGACCCAGGCACTCTGAGCTGGCATACGTGCAAGCAGCCAGGGGTGAGGTGGGAATGACCCCGCAGCAAGTGAGCAGACAGCAGGGCCCTGCTTGCCCCTGGCCCTAATGGTGAAGGGCAAGCAGGCCCCCACAGAGACCAGACACCAGAGCCTGTGGTGGCATCAAGCAGGCAGGTGCGCAGAGACCAGAGAACCATGGGGAGCAGGCCTAAGCTGTCAGCAGAACATCCTCTGAGGGCTCCCAGATTGGAGAGGGTGCAGGTCGGGCGAATGGACCTACCCCCTTTCCCATGCACGAATTTCCTGTACCTGGCCCCTATTATATCATAGGTTGCATGTGTTAAAGAAAAAATTATCCTGCACTTGTGGAAACAGTAAATAAAGGAGACTTTATGCAGGACTATTGCAATAGACGTCAAGATTATCACAGTAAGGGTAGAGATTAGACTCTGGATTCAGCAAAAACAGTTGAATCAACAACCAGAATGAGGAGGTCAGTGGGTGGAAACTTACTAAGAGGTGGCATCAAGGGTACAGGGATTCTAACTACCAGTAAACCAACTTAACAGGAATCTTGCTGAAGGCAGGCCAGGGTGAGCAGATACCAAAGTGGAGGGAGGGGATTCTCACTGAACTGACATGAGGTTCTTGTTAAAACTCGGCTCGACAGGCCCAAGACAAGGCCCAAGGACTAGGCCTAATAAAAAAAAAAACTGGGCTCAGAGGAGCCTATGTGAAGTTTGTTCAAGGAGAGAGTCATTGTCACATGTTAAGGGCCATTGGGAAAGTTCATCTTTTTACAGGTGAGGAAACAGACCCGGAGAAGTAGTCCTTTGCTTGAGGTCTGCCTTAGTTTCCTCGTTTCCAGGAGGCTCAGCCCCAAGGCGCCTGCGACATCTGCCCGTTGCCCACAGTGGTGGGTAAACAGACCTGGGCTCCACTGATTCCGTGCTGTGTGACCTGGGCCTTTCAGTCTGACCCAGGAACAAAGCCTTGAGCGTCCTCCGGCCACGCCAGGGAGCTCAGGGGAGCCGGGTGGTCCAGGCCTGGGCTGGGCAAGGCAATAATTAGCTGAGAGCTCCTCTGGAATGTTAAGTACTTAGCCCTGGAATGCAGCTCCTGCTGCTGCAAATAACCCCCATCATCAGACAGGCCCTGCAGTAAAGATAAATATCAGGGTGGGCAGGCGCTGGGGACCCTGTCTTGGGAGCTACCCCATAAAGCAGCACATTTTTCTGGCCTCTCTCAGGATCTCCCTCCATTTAGAACTCTTTGCTTGGAACTAGATGTGGTAGGGAGCCTCTAAAATGACCCCCATTCTCCCTACCTCCTGGTATTAATGCCCTTGTGAACCCCCTCTCCTTCGGTATGGGCTAGACTAAATGACCGCTGTTAACAGATGGAATACGGCACAAATGACGGGATGCCATTTCTGAAATTAGCTTACGAAAAGCCGTGGATTTCATCGTGGGGCACCCTTTTGCTCTCTCGGTGTGAAGCCACGCTGCCATGTTGTGGGCTGTTCAGTGGAGAGGCCCACGTGGCAAGGAGCTGAGGGAGGCCTCTGGCGGGTAAGGCTAGTGGAGTGCTGAGGATTCTGGGAGGCCGATGCACCCTTCCGCTGAGGTCTGCGGTCCAGCACCCAGGAGGCACTGAATCCTGCCAACAAGCATGCGAGTGAACTTGGACACAGATGCCTCCCCAGTTGAGTTCAAGGTTAAGCAGTCTCCACCTCTAGCTGGAACCTGGGACTCACAGATTTTTGGGGCCTGGGCCCAGACATAAACAACTTCACAGAGCACTCACCAGGTCCGGATTCAGATGTGCGGCTAGCCGAAATGTGCACTGAGAACCCTTGTGCTGCTCAGACGACAAAGAGTCCATGTGAGGGCGGGACTGCTGGGACCTCATCCCAGGTCGGGACACTCCAGGGACGCTGATGTGATCCCACTTTCCACATTCCTGTCACCGGAATCCTTTGGAAGGAGTGTCTCTCCCTCCGAAGAAAGCACAATTTCCTGTTTCAAGGCCGAGGACCCCACTCCCGGCTGTCTGAGCCAGGGAGGCTCACCTCGATCTCCCAAGGCAACCTCACCAGTTCCCACCTAAAAACTCAGAGGCCCAGAGAGGGGGCCTGACTAGTCCACGGTCCCAGTGCCTGGGGTTGACAAGTCCAGGGGCAGCACCGGGTTTTCCAACTCTCAGCCCAGGGAGCAGGGCTCTCGGCCAGGGCTGCTTACACTGCAGCTTGTGTCAGAGTCACCTGGAGGGCCTGTGAAAACCCCCGTAGCTGGCCGCACCCTCGGAGTTTCTGATTCTGGAGGCCTGGGCGGAGCCTGGGAATTTGCATTTCTGATATTTCCAGGAGGTGCTGATGTGGCTGGGGGAGGACCACACTCTGGCCATCGGTGCTCTAGACGGTTTCCTGATGGTCCCCAAAGCATGGACGGATGGCAACTTGCAGTGTCCCCAAGTGCCTGTGTAGGCACGGTCTCCTTTGAGGGAGCGGGGTGTGGTTGAAAGAATCATGAAGGACAGTGCCCTGTCTTGTTCATCTTTGCAACTATTTGCCCAGCAGCTCCCATATTTGCTGACCCATAAAACCCACAAATATAAATGACACACCTCACTTTTATAAGGAAACGCTTTTGAAAAAAAAAAAGTCTTTTTTTTATTTTATTTTATCATAACCATTCTGAAAGTGTTTTGTTTTGTCCAGGTAAATGGAGTATTCTGTGTAGGAAGTGACATGATTGTCTCCGCTGTAATATTTTCCAGACCTCACCACTAGGATCTGGTTTCATCGATCATTATATTTTAGTTTTTTTGGCACTGAATCTTCTAGCCTTAAAGCTGATGCTTTAACTACTGGGTGATTGGTGGATCAATTGATATAGGCATAGCCTCATCTGTGGATGTGGATTCGGGTGCAGGTATGGCTGCAGATACAGATATCGACAAAGAGGTAGAAGTGGTGTTCCCTGAGGAGAATTAATACCCTTCCTTTCCTCTGCCCAGAAGGTGGAAGTGGAGGAGAGCCAACTGGGACATATAAAGATAGCAGAGCAACAGGTGGAAGGGCCTGGGTGCCCGGACAACCTCGTAGAGTGGGATCATTGTCCCAGTCCTGAGCAATCCACCTGGGTCGTCAGAGGGGAGGGAAGTAAACTCTGACCAGTACCTGACACACTCGTCCCCAGCGGACAACGAGCTCTTGGAGGTAGGGACAGAGCCCCCCTCTTTCTCACTGCAGTTCCCCGCACAGGGCCTCTCGGGGTTCAGTTCTGGTTCTGCTCCTTTTTGACAGGTGACCTGTGGCAGATAACCTCCCTGGCCCTTTCCTCTTCTTATAAAATGGGACTATGAAACGTTCTCACTAGACTGATACCAAGTTTAGTGAGATGTATGTAAAAACACTTAGCCCTCTGCTGGCACATAATAGGAGCTTTACACCACTACTCTCTCTGTCCCTGAAAATAAAGTCTAAACTCCCTACCAGGACCCATAAGATCTTTTTCTATTTTTAATTTTATTTTCCCAAACTATGTTTTTGTTGATTCCCGAGAGAGGAAGGGCGAGAGAGAGAGATAAACATCAATAATGAGAGAGAATTATTGACCGGCTGCCTCCTGCATGCCCCCTACTGGGCATGTGCCCTGACCAGAACCAAACAGTTTGTAGGTCAGTGCTCAACCACTGAACCACACCGGCCAGGTCATACGACCCCATGTGTTCCAATCCTGCTCACTGTCCTAGTCTTTTAGCTCATACTTTGAGCAACACTGCCAGATAGAGTGGCCCCAGCTTCCCTTCTTTCCCAGGGAGCGGTCCTACGGTCAGAGTGAAAGGTGAGAAATGTGCTAAATCCAGTGGCCCTTGAAAGTCCCGGAAGCTGCCCTTGGGTACAGCCTCCAGGCCTGGAACCTCTCAGCGAGTCAGTCCAGTGTGGAAACAGGAGGCTACATCTTCAGCTGAGCACTCGATAGAGAAGCTGGCTCGTGTTTAGGGGCCTCCTGGGATCAAAAATATGTCTTTAATCAGCGGAGTCAGAGTCAGATTAGAAGTTCATGCGCTGCTTCCCTCTGTCCTATCAGTTCTTGGTAGGGCTACGCACTGTCCTCTTACCTGCCAGCCGTGGCACAGGCCACTCCTTCCAGCCCGGTGCACTGCCTGCTCCCCCTCCAGGTGCCTGGCCCACCCGCACTCCCTGGCCAATCTCATTGGTGTTCAGGCCTCGGGCACAGGTGTGCTTCCTTGAGGAAGCCTTCCCTACCTACTGCCCCACCCGCTCTGGGCAAGCATGGCCCCCTGAAAGCCCTCACCCTTCTGCGGTGGCTTTCCTGCGTGTGTTAGTGGCATGGCTGCCTGCAGGGCTTTTCTTCCTTCTCTCTCTCTCTCTTTTAAAATAAAATTTATTGATTTTTCACAGAGAGGAAGGGAGAGGGATAGAGAGCTAGAAACATCGATGAGAGAGAAACATTGATCAGCTGCCTCTTGCACATTCCCCACTGGGGATCTGCCCGCAACCAAGATACATGCCCTTGACCCAAATCAAACCCGGGACCCTTCAGTCCGCAGGCCGACGCTCTGTCCACTGAGCCACACCGGCTAGGTCCTTCCTTCTCTTTTGTTCAGTGCCCAGGCCCAAGCGCCTGGCTCAGAATGTGGCCCAGCAAACGCTTGGATGAATGAATGAATGAATGAATGGCCCCTGAGTGAGTGAATGGAGCCGGGTCAGCGGTGCCATTGTCTCCGGGGCTGGCCTGGCGGGGAGGGCAGGAGACTGGGGGGCTCCCCCTCCCCATCAGCCGCCCAGACCCCTTCCCTGCCCAGCAGGGCGCCACTGGGCTGTCCCACACCCTCTCTGCCGCCTGCCCAGTGACCTAATTATTGTTTTTTCTTCCAGCCCCGCGGAGGGGAAAACAGAAATTCCTGGTGGATGACACAGGCCGGCGGCCGCCGCCGGAGCGCCGCGCACGGGACCGGCCGGGCCGGCTCTGCCCGCCGCCCGCCCCGCCATTAGGGCCGCGAACCCGTCATCAGGCTGAGTACAGAGCGGCGGCGGCGCGGCCACTGCCGGCCCCGGCCCGGCCCGGGCGCCCTGCGTCTGCGGTGCCGAGCGCGAGGCCCGGGCCGGGTCGCCGGCCGCTGCCCCCGGGCCCCCGGCGGGGACAGCCGGGCCGCGCGCTCCGGGCCGGGAGGGGCGCGGGTGCCCGGCGGGCGGGCGGGCGGGCGGGGCGGCGCCCGGCCAGGGCGGGGCGGAGGCGCTGGGAGCCGGCCAGGCCCGGGTGCGGCCCCAAGGCTGAGCGTGAGCCGCGAGGGCTCCGGGGACCGCGGGCACCCCTCCCTCTGGCAGCGCCCTGCCCCCTGCTAGAAGGGGCCCTGGGCTCGCAGCCTGCGCGCCGTGGGGTGGAGCTGCCTCAGCCCCGATGGAGGATGCAGCTCTCGCTCTCCATCCAGAGGCTTCTGAGGCTGGAGGGGGTCGGCTCTCCCATCCAGAACCTGGGTTAGCAGCAGCGGCATGTGGATGGCACGAGATGTGCCTCTGTCACCCCCTCCTCCCTGCTTAGCACATAAGGGGCGCTCCGTCTTCTTTCAGTTGCTGGGGAGACAAGCACGCAGGCAGCCAGGCCTTCTGTCTACACCTATGGGGTGCCCACCGAGGCGCCAGGCAGTGTGCAAGGCCCTGGCTCACAGTGGTGAGTGAGATCCATCAAACCTGACATTCTCAGGGGGAACCAACCATACACAAATAGACGCCCACACCAGAGAGGACAGTGCTTCCGGGGGTGATGGGTGTTAGGGAGAAAAAGGAAGGGTCAGGGGGGAAGGCCCGTGGGAGTGGGAGGGTTCGTTCTAGTTCAGACTCCGTGGTCCAGGAAGGCAGGTCTTCATGGAAGAGTGCCCTTGGAGCGGAGACCTGAGTGAAGTGTGGCCGAGAGCAAGGCAGTTAGTTACCTAGGGGGAGGCCTTTTGGAAAAAAGCAAATGGCAGGTGCCAAGGCCCTGGCTCCCCGTTCTGCCCCTCGCTGGCAGACGTCATCTCTCAGGGTCCTGGGGTCCCTTCTCTCCACTCGCCTGCAGGAAGGAAGTGTGAAGAGTAGACCTGGAGGGAGATTGGGTTTTAAATCCTGGCCCTGCTCTCATTAGCTGGGTGACCTTGCACCAGTCACTTCCCCTCTCTGATGGTGGTTCTTCCACGTGTCCAACGAGGAGAATGTAGTATGTTCCTCAGAGGTTTGTGTGAGGCCTTGGTGAGGGGACACTGGCGTGTGGCATGCCCTTGCGTGGGTGAACTTACGTGCTCCGATGAATGGTCTGTGGGATCCCGAGGGAGACCTCGGTTTTCTTCATGTGAACATTGGGGTCTCTCTGACTTGGAGTGAAAAGTGGACGGACCCTTTCCCCATTTGGGGGCGATGAGGAGAGCAGGAGCGGGACTCTGAGCAGTTGAGACAGACTCTGGGAGACGCTTCCCAGTTGTGGTCTGGTGTGGGTTACCCTCTGGGACACAGAGCCCCGCTGATGTAGAGAAAAGCAATAGCACACCATCACCCCCTCCCCATGCCCCCTCTAACAGCTCGTACTGTCCAAGTCTCCGCCAGGCATTCGGCAGGGTTCAGAGACAAAAGCTCCAGGGAGCCCGGGTCAGGGCAAAGCCATGACCTTGGTTCCGTTCATATTTCATGTCCTGACCCTCTTCCCATCCCTGCTGTCTCTCCCCACCACCCTGGCTAAACTTGCCCTTCCTTGGGAAAGGACGGAGGTCACGTCAATCATACCCGAGGGAGGAGTTCATCCTTGGAGCTAGTTCTGTCACACTCCCTCATTTGACACAGGGGAATCCCAAGCCCAGAGAGGGCAGAACTTTTCCGGAGAACACACAGCAGACCTGGGGCTTGCTAACTTATGCCAGCAGGCCTTTGCTCCAAGGCTGTTCCTTCACTGTACCTCATGGCCAAACCCCATCTCTTTTACAGAAGGCAGGAACTGAGGCCCAGAGGAGGAATATGAGTTCGCAAAGGCTTCCCAGACCAGCCAGTGGCAGTGGGAAAGGAGAGTGTATTCTAATCAGGGGTAGAGGAGAGGTGGGAATCTCCCTGACCCGTCCAGGGTAAAGTCATGTGGGGAACTCTGTGGCTATTGGCTCTCCAACTTACCCCAGGAATCCTCGTTTCTCCCACCCTGAAGGGCCAGCCCAGCAGGCACCCAGATGCACCTTATGCCCTTGTCCGGCTGGCTCCGTGGAGAGCCAGCGGTGATGGCTGAGTTGCAGCAGTGCTGGAGGCCACCGTGGCCAGGCTGGGTCCCACGACACTCTCCCAGGTCTCTAGACCAATGCCCTGGCAGGAGCTGAGTCTCAGAAGTTGAACATAGCAGCCAGATCTGGCACCAAAAGCCCCTCTTGGCCTGTAACTTTTGCCACCACTTGCAACAAGGGGCTGCTTTCACTCACTCACTCACTCATTCATTCGTTCATTCTTTATTCAACAAGTATTTTTGGAGAGCCTGTCACGTGCCAGGCCCTGCTCCACACAGTGAAGATGGAGCAGCAAACGAGATGATGAGGCCTGGCCCTCTGGAGCTCACCTTCAAGACCAGGGGGCAGGCAATAAGCAAATATGCACAAAGTATTAGGTCGGATGAGGTGAAAGTGAGGGGACAGCGTGCAATGGGGGTGCTCTCTTAGACAGGGTAACGGAGCAGAGGCCACCGTGGAGGGCGGGGTGCAGAAGTCTGTGGCAGAAGTTCTGAGGAGGGAGCTAAAGGAAGAAAGGGCATGAGGCGGGAATATGGGTGGCATTTTCAGGGGATGGAGTCGGGGTGGGCGGAGAGGACATGAGACTGGAGAGCAGAGGGACAGGACTGTGAGTGCCTTTTGTGGCTCTGAGTGGGCCGGCTTGTTCTGTGTCTGCACTGGGTGGAGCCGTGCCCTCCTGAGGCAGCCTGGACATCCTGAGGAAGTGATTCCAGAGCTGTCACCCCTGTGGGCTTCCCTCCACCCTTGCACCCTTCTCCTGCCCTAAAAAATCAGGATTAGAAAGAACAGCAAGGAAGCTGACCTCCCCTGAAAAGAATTCGGAGTCAGAAATCTCTGGATTCCAGATCAGGCTCCACTACTTCGTAACTGCATGAGTTTGGGTGAGCCCCTTAAACTCCCTGTACCTCCACCTCCATATCTGCGAAGCAGCGCTGAGCACACCTACTGCCTAAGCCGTGTGAAAAGCTGAGCGTGCCCCCCTTTGACCCAGCAGGGGCACTCCTAGGTACATAAGCAAGGGAAGCAAACGCACGTGTCCAAAGGCACAGGCCAGGGGCTCCTGGGGGTTGTCAACGTGGCCCTAACATGGACTCAACTCTGAGTCCCTCAGCAGAAGAATGGCTACAGAAGGTCTGGTGATGCATGCGGTGGGGCAGTACATAGCAATACCGTATGCAAAGACTCTAGTACACATTATTCCATTCACATGAAATTCAGGTCAAGCCAATCGATGGTGAAAGTGGTCACCCCCGTGGGGTGCCGACTGGCCGGGGACTGGAGGGAACCTTCTGGCACGCTGTGTTTTATGGCATGATCTGGTTAGTGTCACCCAGGTTTATGTGCATGTAAAAGTTCATTGGACTTGAAGTCCAGGAACAATTTGAGAGTCCCGTGCATTGTTATATTGCAATAACGATAAAGAGGGGAGAAGGACACTGCCCACATAGCTGGTGAGGGGTACATGGGACTGAGATTGTAGTTGTGTCTGTCTCAGAATAGGCACTGGGGAACATTCCCTGCTTCCCTGGTGCCGCTCTGAGGGACCAGGAGGGCCCTACAGCGCCCAGGCCCTGCCTGGCCTGTCCCTCCACGGACCAAACATTAGCTTGGTCAGATGATGCTGTGCTGTTAGAATTGAGGATGAAATGGGACTGAGTCTTTTTTGGGGGGGAGGAAGGATTATTTTTCCTGTTGCTTTGTATTGAGGAAATTATTGGTTTTACCATTAAATATGGCAACTTACTTGTGCTCAGATCCCCAGGCTGGTGTGTGGAGAAAACCCTGGATGGGAAGCACTCAGCTACCCTAGACTGGGGCCTAATAGAGGGAATTGAGAGCATCCACTCTCTCTGCTTGAGGATCCCACCTTCCCTCAGCCACCGAGTGGCAGAGCCTCACCCCTCCGCCTCCCGTGAGCCCACGTGCGAAATGCTCACAGGATCACTCACTGGGGACTCCCAGGTCTACCTTTCCCCCCTGTCCCGAGGTCACGGTCCCAAGCCCCGAGAGGGGAGTGACTTCCCAAAAGCCACACAGGAGGTCTGCAGCAGGTCAGGCCAGACAGTGCAGACGACAGGCTAGAGGTGGCAGGCCTGGGCTCTGGCCAACTCTCCCCTCATGCCTCTGGGGGCAAGACCCCTCCTGAGCAAAGCTCTGAGGATGGAGGACATCTATGATATTAATGGGGCACTTTTTTTTTTAAATGAGTGACTTTTTATATATATATATAAATGTAACACATGCTATTTTATTTTTAATTTCTAAAGTTTTGCATATGTCTCCTTTTTCCCCAATTGACCTCCTCTCCACCCTAGTCTTTCCCACCCCGGCAAGCCCCCACCGCCCCAGTGTCTGTGTCCATTGGTTATGCCAATCTGCATGCATACGAGTCCTTTGGTTGCTCTCTAACCCCACTCTCTCCAGTCATTTGTCTCTGGATCTATTCTTGTTCATCGAATTATGTTGATCATTATATCCCACCAATGAGTGAGATCATGTGATACATATCTTTCTCCAACTGGCTTATTTCACTTAGAATAAGCTCTCCAGTTCCACCTATGCTGTTGCAAATGTTAAAAGTTTCTTTTCTTTTCTTTTCTTTTTTTTTTACCACAGTGTAGTATTCTAATGTGTAGATATACCACAGTTTTCTAATCCACTCATCTGCTGATGGGCATGTAGGCTATTTCTAAATTTTAGCTATTGTAAATTGTGCTGCTATGAACATAGGGGTACATATATCCTTTCTGATTGATGTTTCTGGTTTCTTGGGATATAGTCCCAGAAGTGGGGTTACTGGGTCAAATCGGAGTTCCATTGCTAACTTTTTGAGGAAACTCCATACTGTTCTCCACAGTGGCTGCACCAGTTTGCATTCCCACCAGCAGTGCAGGAGGGTTCCTTTGCATCCTCACCAGCACTTGTCGTTTGTTGATTTGTTGATAATAGTCATTCTGATAGGGGTGAGTTGGTACCTCATTGTTGTTTAGATTTGCATCTCTCGGATGACTAGTGAATTTGAGCATGTTTTCATGTCTCTCAGTCTTCTGTATGTCCTCTTTCAAAAAGTGTCTATTTACATTCTTTGACCATTTTTTGATTGGATTGTCTATCTTCCTTTTGTTAAGTTGTACGAGTTCCCTGTAAATGTTGGAGATTAAGCTCTTATTGGAAATATCATTGGCAAATATGTTCTCCCACGCAGTGGGAATGGGTCATGTTTGTTATTAACTCAGCATGAAGGGCTCCTCGGTTGTGTACTGTCCAAGTGAGTCCCATGGCCTCAGCTCCTCTATCTCAGAGCCACCATCTAGGATCCACCTGCCCTTTGTGCCACTCCTTCCCCTGCTTCCCACAGAATCACAGAAACATTACAGGCAACCCCTGCTGGCCACCTGATGATCGTGGTTTGGATCCGCCTGGCCCGGGCTGGATGTGCCATAGGCATGGCCGGAGGGAGACTCCAGAGATGAAGGGGACCGAGCCCAGATCCAGCGTAGACTCCGTTTCTCCCTTTTCCCCTCCTTCAGGTGTCAGTTCCCATGTAACCCGCCCTGGCTGACCGTACCCCACCCCACCCCTCTCTCATAGCCTGTTCTGCTTCTGCACCCCCCACATCACCGACTTGCAGTTATCTGTTGATGGGTCTGTCTTTTCCCACAGGACTGTGCGCTTCCTGAGGGTAGGAACTGTGTCTTTTATTCACCACCGGGCCCCTGGAGTCTGGCACCAAGGATAGCAGATCTTTGAGAGAAGAAGGGGTGAATGAGGAAGAACTGCTCCAGCAGAGATATGGACAGCAGGGCAGGAAGGGTTGATTCCAGGGTGTATGTATGCATGTGTGCATGCATGTGTGTATGTGTGTTCACTTGTGTGTGTGTGTGTGTGTGTGTGTGTGTGTGTGTGTGTGTTTATTGGTGAGGACCACTTGCGCTGAGCCTGTGTGGTTGCACAGGTTTCAGAGGGAGCTGCCTGGAGGGCAGGAGAACTCTCTTGAAATGCACACTCTCCTAGGAGCTAGAGGCCCGCCTGTGAAATGTGTGCCGTCCCTGCACTGGCGAAAAGCGTCCTGGGCCTACAGGCGACAGAGACCTGGGTCCCCACATGCTTCCAGCAGAGCCAGGGATGACATTCCACCTCGTAGGGAGGGAAGGAGCCAGGCCTTCTCCCTGCAGACACATGGTCCTGCTGGGCTGGGGACCCTTCCTGTGGCTTCTCTCCCTGGAGGCCCTGGAGAGCCGCTAGCCCAGGCCTCAGAGAGGGCCAGAGCTCTGCCCTTGGCCACACAGCAAGGAGAAGCAGAGCGGAACGCACTGCAGGCTGGGACTGGGTCCAGGCCTGGGGCCTCCACACCCCTGCCTCCTCCAGTCTACCATGGCTAAAGGCCTTACTCCGGTGGGTCTGCACAGGGAAGCCAGCCCAAACCTGGACCTCACACTCGCCCTGCAGTTAAACCGGGAGCCCAGCGTCCCCCTGAGTCTCAGAGGGTAGCATTGTGGTCATCAGCGGAGGCAGAGTCTCCTCTTGGCGGTGCCCGTAGCCCACACCTGCTCACCTGAACCGCTCAGGACACGGGGAGCCCTGATTTCAGAAATGACGCCCATTCTCTGGGCCTTGGCAAAGGTGTCTTCTGACAGCTCCCCGCACCCCTCCTGCAGCAGATAGGATCTTCCCTAGGTCAGGGTCACTGTGGGGACCCAGGTCGTGTCCCCTCTAGGCCTAGGACCCTTTCGCCGGTTCAGGGACGGCACACATTTTCACATCTTCCATCGGACTGGAGATTCTGCTCAGGCACCTCAGGTCTCAGCTCTGCAGTCCTTTGGATCCCCCAGTTGGCTCCGTGCTCCCCAATATGCCTGCTGCTCCCACCAGGCTCTCTAGCCTGGGCTGGTGGGATCCCCAGCACCCTCTTCCTGGAAGTTCCCAGAGTCATGGAACTGGGTCTTATTTGTCCTGGCATCCTCTGTGTCCATCCTGCAGCCTGGCATAGAGTGGGCTCCTGAGACATGAAAAGAGGTGGCTCAGGATGTCATTTGAGGGGCCCCACGAAGGGATTCTAGCCCCCCACAACTTCCCAGGAGCCGCAATCTGGCATTCCACCGGGAGAGGCACGTTCCTTGAGCCGCTGCTCTTCCTGGAAATAAGTCAGGGTATTCGCGTGTCCTTCCCTGGGGCCCGGAGGCGCGAGGAGAGCGGCTGCCAGCCTGGTCCCCGCCTCTGGAAGGGAAGGCCTGAGATCCCGGGGAGGGCCGACCTCTGGGAGCAGGCGTGGGCTGCCGGCCCTTGGGGCTGCTGAGAACAGCAGGGCTTGTCTGGGAGGGAGCCTCCGACAGACGCTTTATCAGGCCCTGTCGCCAGCGTTATCTGCGGCTTCTCAGCAAAGAAGGAGCCCCAGTGCTCAGCCGGCCTCTGACCACCGCGGGCCTGGAACAAAGCCGCCGAGTCAGCTGGCAGCACCGCGGTTCCACGGCTCAGATCCTGGGCTCCGCAGCCCCGGGGCCCACGTGGGGTGTTCGGGGGGTGACTGGCCGGGCCTGGCGACGGCCCGTCTGTCTGCTGGGACTCCCCCGCCTAGTGCCCGCCACCGCCGCCGCCGCCCCGGGACCCCCTCCCTGGGGCCTGTCTGGAGAATGCGGACGGGGCACCGGGTCACCCAGCCCCTCCAGGCCTCGCCGAAATGTCAGCCACAAAGGACGGGATACAGAGGGGCCTGTCCAGGAACAAGGGCCAAGTGTTGGTGTGGGATGAGGGCTGGGGCTGGGCTGGTCAAATGTTTACTTGGAATGGTTTGAGTGGGCACCCTCAGGCCACAGGGGCAGCTGGCGCCTGGCACGGAGCCTGTCTACCCACCACCATGGGGCACTGCGAGGACTCAGACCTATCCCAGATGGGCGCACATCCAAAGGCACCCAGAGGGACTGCCAGCCCAGGCCTTGGCATGGGCACTCGCTCCCGGGCCCTGCCCCCTGCTGGCGGGAGAAGGAGCCGGGCGGGCTGGCTGCATCCCTCGCTCTGGAAGCACCTGCTTCTCTGGCTTCCTGAGGCTGCCACGGGCGGATGGGCAGGTGGTGCACTTGTCTCTGAAGCGAGTGGGCCCGAAAGACTCGCCTCTGGGCAGGGAGCTACCACAGTCAGAGGGTGCTTCTTTGCTAGGAAAGGGGCCGCGTTGTGTGGCAGGCGCTTGGGGACATTAAAAGGACACGGTCTTTTGGTGGGCGCTCCTAACTTGTTAGGGGTAGGTTGCCAGATCTAACACAGGGTTCCCAGTTGGATATGAATTCAGGTAAATAATGACAAGTTTAAAAAAAAAATAGCCCTGCCCGGTTTGGCTCAGAGGTTTGCAGACGGAAGGGTTTAGGGTTTGATTCCTGGCTCTGGTTGGGGCGCCCGTAGGAGGCAACCAGAAACATCACACATCACATTGATGTTTTTCTCTCTCTCTCCTCTCTCTAAGGATCAATGGGAAAAGTATCCTCGATGAGAATTTTTTAAAAAGTGTAATTATGTCCCATGTAATACTGCAGTGCGGTGAGGGGTCAATGAGATCTGGTCATATCAGACCTCTCTCCTCCCCCTCACCCCACCTGCACCTCACCGGCACCCCAAAGGGTCCTAGGGACGTGAAGGAGAGTGAGGGAAACGCAAGTGTGGCTGGAGGGGAGATGGAGTCTGGCCTTGGAGGCCCGGGTACTTTGAGTGAGATGGGGGCCTCTGGACTGGAGGGATTGGGCGCAGGACTCATGTGGTAACAGGCTCCCTCTGGTGGTCGTGTTGAGAATAGGCTGGAGGGTCCTGGCCCAGGCTGGCTAATCTGTGAGGTCCCTGCAGCCATTCAGGGCAGTGAGCATGCAGCTGGACAGAAATGGCTGATTCTGGGCATATGGACTGTTTATTATGGAAAACGTCAAGCGAGCACAAATAGTACAAGGAACTCCCGTGTCCTCAACACCCACTTCAGCCATCATCAGCTCATTGCCGATATTGTTTCAGGGAGACCTTTCACCCCGCCTGGAAACTGGGTTATTTTGAACCCAGATTTGGTATTATTTCACCCATAAATATGTCAGTATGTGCCAATAAAGATAAGGCCTGGAAAAGAGTTTGGGGCGGGTGCTACCAGGAATTTGCTCAAAGACCTCAAGCCGCTATAAAGAGAGAAAGGGGGCCCGGGACCCCATGAAGCCCATGGCTGTTCGTTCCCCACCTCTCCTAAAGCTTTCTAGTGTTTTTCTGCTCAGGCCTCCCCTCTCCCATCCCTCGGTCTGCCTAGTCTTCCAGCATGATGCTCCTCAGTCTGCGGTCTTGGGGTGCTGGCATGGACTCCCCATTGGACACTCCTGCCTTCTCCCCAGCCCTCACAGCAGCCCCAAACCTCTCCTTTTCCCCTGGGAAGTCAGGAAATGCAGGCACCCCGGAGGAATGTGGGGGAAGCTCGTGGGAAGTCAAAGAATAAGGTGCAAGGACACAGATTCAGACATAAAACTCTATTAAGTATAGGGCAGTGGTCGGCAAACTAGGACTCATGAGCCACATGCGGATCGTGAGCCGCCTTTGGCCGCTCTGTTGACTAATGAGTTTGCTGACCACTGGTAGAGGGAGGCTCTTTGCTTTCCTGAAGGCCACCCCCTCCAGGAAGCAGCCCGGCTCTGCTTCTGATGTACTGGGAGCCGTTGGATAGGCCCCTTCCCTCTCTGGGCCTGGCCATGCTGGCTTCTACCTGCCCCCTCCTCTCAGGTCTGCCTCCTAACGTTCCCGGGATGGAAGAGCCGAGGGGCAAAGCTGGACATGGGAGAAGCTGCCGGGAACGTGCTGACTCGACCCAGCCTCACCCACACACTGATTGCCAGAGTCGTCCCGCTTTACAGAAGAGGCAAGTGAAGGCCGGAAAGCAAAGAGACTTCACCAGGGCCCCCCAGTCTGTAGGCCGTGTGACCAGGACTTGAGTCCAAGACCGAATCCTCAGTGTCGGTGCCCAGGTGGGACCCTCCTCAGCAGGCCCAGCACTGCCCAGGCCATCTGGATTCCTACCCCCCTGCCCCTCAGAGCCTCCTGAAGTCTGGAGCTCCTCAGTGAGGCTCTGGAAGGTGGGCTCACCTTCCTAATTGGTTCATTTTCACTCGCCAAGACCCTCCTGCCCGCTGGGCTCAGTGGACACCAAGCACACCAACGCATCTCTCGCACTGAACCCTCACAGCAGCTGAGCAGAGTGCTCTGCCCATTTTACAGATGTGAAAACTGACGCGCAGAGAGAGGTGCAGGGGTCTGCCCGATGCCACGCAGCTCTGCAATGGGAAAACACAGGGTGGAAAGCAGAGATCGCTGACTCTGAGTGCTCCTTCCATTACATTGCAAGAACTGGCTTACATAGTACGTGTCTCATAACCTACTGCCGTTAGGTTGTCCTGGCTCCAGGCATCCTTTTTAGCACCTAACTCCTCTGTCCTGTTTCACCCACTGGTAGGCGATCACACTCGACCTTTCTAATAACCATGGGAGGCAGGTATGCCGTCCTTTCAGCCTTGACAAGTGAAATGCCATGGATGCCCCTGGGAAGACTGTGTTCGGAAACTTCCTGAAATCTCCCCAAGTCTTGCTATCTTCCCTAGAGTGGCCCACCAATACTTACGTTCTTCTAGCGCCCCCTACAGCCCTTCAACAGCATTGACTCACCCTGCTGGGTCCTTGAGGACATTTTTCTTGCCAAGTGTGTTTTCCCTTTTTAAGCCAGTACCTCCCTCAGTGGGCACATCTGGGCCCTGCCCTCACAGGTTCGGACCCACCTGTCCTTTCTTGCTCCGCATACTTAGCAATGTGAGAACACATTTACATCTGTAACTTTGTCTTCAAGAAACTACGATCTTATTAAGTCTCAAAAAAATTGGGACTTAATCAATAGCAGGATTGTCCAGGATCTGCATAGAGGTTTGCTATTCCCTCAAAGACCACCCTCCCTGGGAAGTCAGGAAATGCAGGCACCCTGGAGGAATGTGGGGGGAGCTCATGGGAGGTCAAAGAATGAGGTGCAAGGAAGCCACAGAATCATCAAGTTTGGGAACCTCAGAATGAGTCTGGGTTTCCCCCAGTCTGGGGACTCTTGGGGGAAGGTCAGTGTTACCCTGTCAGATTAGACGCGGGGTCTTCCAGGAAAAGGATGTGTCTCCCCTGCAGCACCCACAAATGGGGACAGGCCCTTCAGGGCAATGACTGATGCAGTGAGCGGGAAGAGGTGGCTCTGGGCTCTGCCCCCACCCCCACCCCCCAATGAGCTGGCTTCTGCAATTATCCCCTTCGGGCTGATCTTGTTTCATCACCCCACCCTCCACCATGGCCATTTTTTTAAAAAAAGCAAATCCAGGCTGTCCTATCATTTCATTCATAAATATTCTATATCATCTCACCTAAGCTGTGTGCCATCACCACAGCTAATCTCCACTATCTAGCCAGTGCTCCCATTTTCCTGATTATCTCATGATTGGCAGAATTATTTTTTGTCTTTTACATCTTGTCTGTTTGAGTCAGGATGCAAATAAGGTGCACACACTGTGATTGGCGGATGTGTCTTGCAGTAACTTTGCTTGGAAGTCATTTGAAACAGTTCTTCGTTTTGTGATTCTACCCTAACTTAATGCACACATTTATTTGCTTCATTTTGCTTGCAGGTTTCATGAATTTATTTAAATTTTTTAAATTATATTTATGGTTTCAAAGTCTATCATACAAAATAAAGAATATTTAGGCTCTAGCTGGTTTAGCTCAGTGGATAGAGACTCCTGCCCCCAAGACTGGGGGAAATCCAGACTCATCCTGTGGTTCCCAAGCTTGATGATTCTGTGTCCTTGCACCTCATTCTTTGACTTCTCACCAGCTCCCCCCACATTCCTCCAGAGTCCTTGCATTTCCTGACTTCCCAGGGAGGGTGGTCTTTGAGGGAATAGGAAACCTCTATGCAGATCCTGGACAATCCTGTTATTGATTAAGTCCCTTTTTTTTTTTTGAGCCTTAATAAGATGGTAGTTTCTTGAAGACAAAGTTACAGATGTAAATATATTCACACTTTTGCTAGCTTTTGCCAAAACTTCCTGCAAAGGGATTACACCAAAGGGTCCTGGGCTAGATTCTGGTCAAGGGCCTGTACCTTGGTTGCAGGTTCCCTCCTGGCCCGGGCCCTGGTCAGGGCACATGCAGGAAGCAACCAATGGATGTGTCTCTCACATCCACATTTCTCTCTGTCTTTCCCTCTCTCTTTCCCTCCCTGTAAAAATCAATGGAAAAAATATCCTTGGGTGAGGATTAAAAACATAAATAAATAAATAAATAAATAAATAAATAAATAAAAATATTTAGAAGTTCTTTTATTTATGCTCCCCTCACTCAACCCCTATTCCCATAATTATTTATTTTTTAAAAAGTGTGCTTTGTCCTTCCCTTGATTTAGACACACACACACACACACACACACACACATAAAACACGTACATATGCGCACATGTATTGGTATCCCTCCCCCCTTTTCTCAGGTAAGTGTTGACCTGCAATCGCACTGCCCCAACCGTGCTTTACTCCTGGTTCACTTCACCTTGTGGTCCTGCCTGGAGCCTGTCTATCAAGATTTCCCTGGCCTCCTCCACAGCTGGAGCCCTCCACGGTGCTGCCAGCCAGTTCCCTGCGGATGGACATTTCCTTGTTTTCTGTCTCTTGCTATTTCACGTTGAGGTGCAATGAAAGTCCTTCTGCTCCCATCTTTTGGTGTATCTGCTGGAGTAGA
>PVJN01010053.1:0-58688 GCA_004026805.1 Lasiurus borealis | reverse complement strand
AAAAAAAAAAAAAAAAAAAAAAAAAAAAAAAAAAAAAAAAAAAGAAAGCAGGCCCCCCCCAGAACCCAGCTGACCAGCAAACCGGCTAAGGCAGTAATTCTCAACCTTCCTAAGGCCGCGACCCTTGCATACAGCTCCTCATGTGGTGGTGACCCCCAACCATGAAATGTTGCTGCTGTGATGCATCGTGATGTAAATATCTGCATTTTCCGATGGTCTTAGGCGACCCCTGTGAAAGGGTTGTTCGACCCCCAAAGGGGTCGCGACCCACAGGTTGAGAACCGCTGCTTATGAGGCTACTTTACATGCTCTCTCTCTGCTGCCCCATCCCGGCCCCAGGAACACTCACCCTGCCTCTGCACACGGAGCGGACGCAATCGGTGACTTGTCCCGTCTCCAGCCGGAAGGCACGGCATCGCCTCAGTTCCTGATCCCACAGTTTGACGGCCCCTCCTTCCTTTGACCTAAGAGCCACCCAAGCGACGAAAAAAGCATTTGTTATTGGCTGTTGCAAGTAATGTTGACTAAAACACGTATTAAATGATAAGCAGGATACTAATAAGTCCCTGATATTTATAACTGACTTCAGATATTCTTCTAAACTTTCTATGGCCATTTTAAGATATACTGTATCTCAAACATGCAGTTTAAGCACATCTTATTTTATGAAAATTCATTTTTCTGACATGAGCCTAATCTTATCTAGTGCCCTCCCCAAACACATACCCTTCATAATTAAGGGGATGTAGAAAGTGATTTAACGTTAAGAGGACGATGGGAATGTGTGGCTGGAGGAAAGGGTTCCAGCTGCCATGTTAGGGGATAGAGTTTAAGGGCCAAAAGAGAAGCACATTTTCCCCTACATTATTATTCAAATATCCTATGAAAATAAAACCTGAAAAAATACACCTCTTATCTTCTAATAAGCTTCTTATATATGTCTATTCACACACACACATTTAATATGTTCAGGCAATTATATCCTCACTGGTTTGGATGGAGAGGCATCAGTGAAATGTGCCGTGTTAGCTTTGGCATTTGAACAAGTTCATCCTATTACCTCAGTTATAAAACCGTTCCCAAGATCAAAACCGCATCCACTGAGACCGTTTGCAGGCTAATGAGCAGGGAGTGTGCAGGACCAGGCGATTCATGGGAACACGGGTATCAGTAACAGAAGATGGAATCTGGCCCGTGTACCGTTCTGGTGGAAGGGCTGAGACGTGCACTGCTGTACTTTCTGCGGAGGAACTGCTGGTCTTGGGAGGAACATGGTCTGTACCAAAACGCAGCTTCCTTTATGAAAGGCAGAAGCCGCTGCATCTCTGTGTGACTGGGTGTGCGGGCCCTTTCAATCCCGCACTGAAAATGGACTCAGTTCTTGGTCACACTGTGTGTTGCACTTTAACGTGCATATGAATATGTCGGTAGGAAATCAATGACAAGAGTCTGGTTTCTACTGGATACCTCTCTGCAGACTTAAATTCGGAAGTCTTGTGTTAAACTGTGTTATCTACCAAGTTTGCCTCAATCAAGAGCAAACGAGGCGGAGTTTGTTTCTAGCATCCTCCACCCTTTCTAACGCAGCAATGTGCGTTCTACCCTCAGCATCTGGTCTCAACACAAGCAGGCGGTCAAGGTTCATTCTGGGTTCAATGACATAGATTCCCCCAGGAGTCGCCTATTTCTCAGCAAAGACTTTTAAAAAATGTATTTTATTGATTTTTCACAGAAAAGAAGGGAGAGGGATAAAGAGTTAGAAACATCAATGGGAGAGAAACATCATTCAGCTGCCTCCTGCGCACCCCCTTCTGGGGATGTGCCCGCAATCAAGTTACATGCCCTTGACCGGAATGAAACCTGGGACCCTTGAGTCCGCAGGTTGATGCTCTATCCTCTGAACCAAACTGGTTAGGGCTTTCAGCAAACACATATAAGCATACAGACATCAATAAAACCATCTTTTGCTCTGGTCAGTGTTCTCTCAGTGGTTAGAGTGCAGGCCCTCATACCGGTTAGATTCCCAGTCAAGGGCATATATCTGGGTTGCAGGTTCGACCAGGATGCATAGAGGAGGCAACCAATTGATTTGTCTCTCTCACATTGATGTTTCTCTCCCCTTCCATCCTTCCTCCTCTCTTTCTTCCCTTCCACCCTCTTTAAAAATAAATGAGAAAAATACCTTTGGGTGAGGATTAACAAAACAAGAAAATAATCTTTTATTAATTTTAGGGCTGGAGGAGGGAGCCAGGGAGGAGAAGAGGAGGGAGAGGGACACCTGATTTATGCATTCAGTGGTTGATCTGTGTGTGTGCCCTGACCAGAGGTGGAACCTGCAACCTTGATGCTTGGGAACAGTGCTCTAATGACTGAAATACCTGCCCAGGGTCAAAGAAAAAAAGTTAACTTGCAGAATAACACTCTCTCCATATCTCAGAAAAATTATCACCCGAAGTTGTTGGAGATTAATTTACCTACTATATATATATATATATATATATATATATATATATATATATATTTAAAAAAAGCCATTTAAAATCAGAAATAAAGCCACGGCAGGTATGGCTCAGGTGGTTGAGCATCATTCCACGCACGGAGAGGTTGGTGGTTTGATTCTCGGTCAGAGCATGTGACCGAGTTGCAGCCTCCATTCCCGGTGGAGGACATGCACAGGAAGCAGCCAATCGATGTCTCTCTCTCAACGATGTTTCTCTCTCTCTCTCCCTCCCCCTTCCTCTGTCTCTAAAGTCAATAAAAATACATATTTTTTGGAAGGCAGTAAAATGAGAAGCATATGAAGAGGAAGAGAGGACAGCCTCGGAACTGGCTAGAACAGCTACCCGCACCCCGGAGCGGGCCCAGTGCAGGCAGGAAGGCGGGGAGAGAAGGGGACTCACGGCCTCTCCTTGCCGCCGGTCACGATGAGGCCGTCTCGCAGGGTCGTGTACATGGCAAACACCGGCCCGTTGTGGGCTCGGGCTACGACTCTACACAGAACGTGGTCTTTCCACACGCAGACGTCTCCACTGATGGTACCTGTAAACGTCAAGTTATTCTGAAAAGGAGCGGGGAAGATACACTCATCAAAAGTTCCAGTGGAGTGCAAACAGATGCAATTCTTAGTACACGCGAGCCTGCCTCACCGGGGCTGCCGAGAGCCGGCGGGGGGAGGACGTGGGCTCGGCAGCCAGGGAACTTGACCTAGAGCTGCGCGCTGTCAGCGCTCTCTGTCTCAGTGCTGCTGCTTACTAGCTGGAGTGACCTTGGGCCAGACTTTTAACCTGAGTATCAGCTTTCCCGTGTGTATAACGAGGGAAACCATTCTCTAAGGTCTCTTCCAATTACAAATACAGTGGTACCTAGAGATACGAGTGCCCTAACATACGAGCGGTCGAGCGAGCGATTTTTGCTTTGAAATACGAGCAACATTTGAGATAGGAGTCATCGCGTGGATTGGCCGGCTGCACACGACCCACCAGTTTACCGAGACTCGAGCGTCTCGTAGTTTCCCACGCCTCAAGGTTGCGGAACGAATTAAACTCGTATCTCGAGGTACCACTGTACTATAATTCGAGTTCATACCGCCCCTTCAGAATGCTCCCTTGTAGCTGCCTAAGACATCATTTAAAGGTCACTAGTAAATGAGAGTGAAAAAAAGAGTAAAAATAGGAAGTGAAAATAACTTTTTTATTACGTCTGTTATCTTGTCATAGAAAGGAAAATTACCATCTACAGCAAAGCTGTAGTTTTTCAGATTTTACTAACTCATGATGTTAAAAATGAAATAACACTTGCCACTTTTAAAATCCAAGTAGCCAAAGTTAATGCCTTTCTGCCATCAATCAAAAATAAGATAAATTTGATAAGGTACCAAAAGCTTATATGTGCTTTCGGTCACATTGAGAACGGCAATCCCGATGAGTTCCTTTTGTGGAAACTGGAAAACGGAAATCCTGCATCACGTGCTATTTTCATCCCATTTTAGCTTCACTTTTAGAACAGCTTGTATAAGATCATTCACCCAAAACAATATGGAAAGAATCAATAGAAAAATAGACTGAATGGTAATAGAAACGGAGATTTTTCTTTCATCTTCCTGAGAAGACTAGTTTGTATGTTAATTCCTTATAATTCACTCTCACGTGAATTCCTCAGTATAGATACTCATAGCTCACATTTGAATAACAATGCCATCCCTCATCTGGGATCAGCATTAAGTGCAATTAGAATGTAAGTGCTCGAATATAAAAACCATATATTATTTCTCTGGTGTTTTCCTAGCCTAGCAGAGAGCTTCACGGGCATAAGCTGAAGAAAACTCATCTGTTATCTAATAAAACATTCTCACTGACTGTATTTCAAATGTAAAATATGGCTACTATTTTGGGCTTCAAGTTTATTTTGTATTGGGAAAAGGCAAGTAACTACCTAAGGAATTTTGTATGTGAAGAAGGTTAAACTACATGGGCAAATTAAACGCCAGGAGCATTTGAATGTGTGGGTTTTCCTTCTATATTAAGACTTCCCCAAAGATTTAACTGGTTTGACATGGCATTGTCAACATTTTTAATGGTCTTTTTCTCAAAAACACGAGTGTGCTTAAAAGTTCTAAAATTGTAATTTTCTTAAGGATTACATACCCACATAAATACTTCAGTAAGGAAACCAGTTAATTTTTAATGCACGGGACAGGGTATTAAAGGAAGGAGATGTGGATTGTAAAACACAGTCCCAGGTGGGATGTGAGGGGGCAGTAAGTGGCTCTTTCGAACACTTTCTATTAAGTTTAAGAGCAGGTGTGCTCTGGCCAGTGTATTACAGTGGTTAGAGCATCGTCCCAGGCCCCAAAGGGTAGCAGGTTCACTCCCGGCTCCTGGTTGGATTTCCAGTAGCAGGTGAACAGGAGGCAACCAGCCGGTGTATGTCTCTCTCTCACATTAATGTTTCTCTCTCCCGCCTCCCTCCTCTCCACTCTCTGAAAAGCCATGGGGAAATATCCTCAGGTGAGGACTGACCAGCAGAAGAAGACCAGTGTGCTCCTCTGACTGACAGCCACTGCCCAGAGCACTGCCAACGAGGTCAGAAGCAGAGCGTTAAGCTGCTGGGAAGCAGAGGAAATCTAAACCCAAGCACAGTGGTACCTCGAGATACGAGTGCCCTAACATACGAGATCTTTGAGATATGAGCCTTGAGCGAGCGATTTTTGCTTTGAAATACGAGCAACATTTGATATAGGAGTCATCGCGCGGATAGGCCGGCTGCTCGAGCGTCTCATCGTTTCCCATGCCTCAAGGTTACAGAACGAATTAAACTCGTATCTTGAGGTACCACTGTACCACTTTTTTTTTTTTAAATATATTTTATTGATTTTTCACAGAGAGGAAGGGAGAGGGATAGAAAGTCAGAAACATTGATGAGAGAGAGACATCGATCAGCTGCCTCCTGCACAGCCCACACTGGAGATGTGCCCACAAGCAAGGCACGTGCCCCCCCCCCCCCCCCGACTGGAATCAAATCCGGGACCTTTCAGTCCGCAGGCCGAAACTCTATCCACTGAGCGTACCACCTTTTAAACACTGGGAAACTACATTTCTCCATTCTGACCAATGTTTAGGGCCTAGGAGATTCCGATGACAATTACAAGATTAACGAGGGCCTCTGAGAATGGCACCGGCCCAGGGATTCACAGTTTCATTACAGTTAGTTCTTCCTCATTAACTTCCTCACGCTGATGTCTGGGAGAATCAGATTCGGAAAGATGAAATATATGCACGGCGGGACCTATGTAACTGGATTCGGGTGCCACACGGAAGCATTAACGTGGTTTATGTAAGGCGAGGAAACCCAGAGCGCCGGTTTCGGGAGTTCAGGGCACCGCCACCCGCATGTATGTAAGAGACATACTGCACCGAAGGCCACGGCCAGCATGGTCTGCATCCGGGCGTCGTCCAGCGCGCTCAGCAGCCCCTTTTTGCAGAGCAGCGCCCTGCCCGCCAGCGTCCAGAACCGCACGTGCTTCACGCCCACCGACACGAACTGCGAGTCCGAGTCCGGCCGGAATTCCGCCACGAAAATACGCTGGCTGTGGCCGGCCTGGCTGGCAATTTTGGCACCTGATGGAAAAGACACGACGGAATCACGTAGGTTAGTGTCAGAACTAAGCTCATTTGTATAGAAGCAGTTACTCAGAGTATATACAGTGGTACCTCGAGATACGAGTGCCCTAACATATGAAATTTTTGAGATATGAGCTGTCGAGCAAGCGATTTTTGCTTTGAAATACGAGCAACATTTGAGATAGGAGTCATCGCGCGGATTGGCCGGCTGCACACCCCCCATCAGTTTACCTGGCTCCAGTGTCTCATAGTTTCCCACGCCTCAAGGTTATGGAACGAATTAAACTCGTATCTCGAGGTACCACTGTAGTTCAAAAAGCAAATGATTATTTAAAAATGTGGGAGGGCGTGTCCCTCCCACTGCTCCCTAGCAACCACATGATATGCAAACAGCTATTTTTGCAAGTGATGCGTGTACAAGGAGCTTCATTATTCTTTAAGAGGCATTTTCCTTATTTAGTTTTGGCTTTTAAATTCCTTACAGCTGGATGTTCTTCCTTCCCATGAGCCTTCATGCCACCTCAGTGGCAGAACTGCTGTCATCATTTAAGGGCATTTTAGGTGTTAGAAACCGTATCTTATTTTTTTCTGTGTAGCTCCATGAATTTAACTTCTTTTAGTAGCTGTGTATCTGAGGAGTTTTGTCTGGATGTTAAATAAAACGATCCTATTGACCTTCCATTATCACTTACAATATACAGTGGTACCTCGAGATACGAGTTTAATTCCTTCCATAACCTTGAAGCATGGGAAACTATGAGACGCTCGAGTCGCGGTAAACTGGTGGGTCGTGTGCAGCCGGCCGATCCGCGTGATTACTCCTATCTCAAATGTTGCTCGTATTTCAAAGCAAAAATAGCTTGTATCTCAAAAATCTCGTATGTTAGGGCACTCGTATCTCGAGGTACCACTGTAGTTTACTTCCATTTTTTATTAAGAACCTGCTAGCCAAACAAAAATAAGCAAAATGCTTAAGTATCTAATTTCTTACTGAAAGAAAAGAGCAGCAAACCATTTATAATATGAACTGCATTAGTTTATGTTTTGTGAGCTTACAATGTCGCTGGGCTTTTTAAGAGGGACGTACTTACCTTAACGCAAGCTGTGTGCGGTGCATTGTCCAGGCTACGGTGCATAATGGTCTCCATCATCAAGTTAAGGCAAACACTAGAGAATCCCTGTCACCACAGTACGCCTGTTTTAAACCCACAGAGAAGAGGCTCCTACCTTCCTGCCACCTCCAAATGGTGACAGTGTGCTCCGGGTCCAGCCCCACGGACAGCAAGAGTTTGCCAGTGGCGCTGAAGCTCACTGAACACACGCCCTTCGAGTGGTAGCAGCGCAGTATAGCGAGCGTCTGCTTGTTCACCGCATCCCAGATGTGAACGGAAGGAGCTGTAGCTAAACACAGAGAAAACCCAAAAGCTGTAACACACCGCTTACAAATGTTTCCGTTTCTAAAGCCGAAGCATGCTCACCTCTGAAACCTGGGAAAGTAAGTACCACAGAAAGACTACGTACTTAATTTAAAAATGTATAACTGAGACTAAATTAAGAAAAAGGAAGATAAAGGAAAGGGGGAAAATACAGAATGCTTCTTCAGTCTACTAGTATAAATCCCAATTGCACTTTTGACAAAGTAGCATTTGGATAAGCAAATTAGGTAATCACAACTTTAAACAACTCCTCAAAAATAATGCATTTCTTAGATGCACATTAAATTTTTACATAATTATGTGGGGAAATATATAAACATTACACAATTAAAGACCAGGGTATATTCAATATTTAGATTATCTCAAGGAGAGGTTGAAAAGCAAATACAAATTGAGAAAAGGAACATATAGAAAACTACTGGAAAAGATTTCAAAAGAAATTTTTAACTGGATATTGGGTAAAATGTTAACTCCATATCACTTTATAAGATAGGTGTGTTTTTTTTTTAAAAAAAAATACAGGACTTTATGAAAGAAATCTTTTTTTAAAGTTACTTTTGTTGTTATTCATCTTGTAAAGCCCATTTCTGCTGTTTAAAAAAATTTCCCAGCTCTCTTTTCTAAGTTAAAAAAATCCCAGCATTGTATTATTGTCCTTTTTTCATGAACTGTACCCTTAAAAAATGGGTAAGTTGATTCAGCAGCTGTTTCAGTCTCAGAACTCTTAGGAAAATAATCAAAATACTAACATGAATTTGCTTTAAGTTATAAATCTACTATAAATACTGCATTGTAAAAATAGAGAAATATTAAGACAAGCTGTTTTAAAACCCTTTGGTGCAGAAACAAACTTTGGTTTCTAAAGAAAATATTCTGATCAATTTAGACTCCATGGTATACCACCTACAATTTATATTATACAGTGATAAATTAAATCCGGTAGTTCCTCAAACAAAGTAGTTATAATATATTAAAACCAGGATTTAAATTTTATTATCACTAAGTAGGGACTAGTCAAAGATTTATGCAACTTTCTCTTAAAATTATCCTTTATTTAGTTTTTAAACTTTTTCAATTACAGTAACAAGTTTTCTGTAAAAAATCAAAACTACATGGAAATAGAATTAAAGGTTTATCCTATAATAGAATAAGGTATCTATGTGTGAACAACTGTCAATAATGTAAGGATTGGACTAAAATGTCCCTCATTCAATAAAATTCAGAGGCTATTTGGACTGTAAACTTAATAAGCCATGTCAGGTGATTCAAACTTAAATCGTAAATACGTATTGGTCGATCACTCTGATTTTTTGCTAGTGATAACTATTACATGGGTCACAATGTAAAAACATTTTAATACGTTTACAAAAAGCACCTCTGGGTAACTCATATACTATATTTGTTTAAATGTGATGAGATCATGGATTTTCAAGAAGTAACACTTATTTTTGTCTCCAAACTTAATATGCCACAAATGACACAGTTCAATTAATCTAAAATTCAAATAGTAAATAATCCTGGATAAAATGAATTACTGAGCTTGTTAAACATTTATAAAAAATTACATGAGATAGTAAGAAACTTATAGAAGAATTTATATTTTAAAACATATATAATGAGTATGACTATGTTATGGAACTGCTCTACATTTAGACTGTTCTAAATTTATTGATGTAACAGGAGTTTAAATTTAAATTACTGGAAATTCTCAAGGCTTAATTTACAAAAGACGTGTTAAATTGTGTTTATTAAGTCTATTTTATTTTCTCCTATATAGCTGTCCCTCAGTTTCCCGGGGGGATTGGTACCAAAATCTGGGGGTGTTCAAGTCCCTTATGTGAAATGGAATATAGTGTTTGCACATAACCTGTATTTGCCTGTATGTACTAGCAGCGGCCGGCAAAAATGCAGCTTGTGAGCCAAACGCGGCTCAAGAGCTGGTGTTTGCCACTCTGTTGCCTAATGAGTGTGCCAACCACTGACCTAGACTCTCGATCCCAAGAATTACAGGCTGTTGTTCCTTGTGATTAAGCCCCTCTCCAGTGGTCGGCAAACTCATTAGTCAACAGAGCGGCAAACTGCAGCTTACAAGAGCCGCATGTGGCTCGCAAGCCGCAGTTTGCCGACCACTGGCCTGTAGGCTGTGGCAGTGTTCCCTTCATTTGCACAATTCAGTACAGTGCCCAGCGTGTGGCAAATTCAAATTTTGTTTTCTGGAGTTTGGGGGCAGCTTTTTCCTCTGGGTGTTTTTAATCGGCCATCGGTGGCCATGGATACGGAGGGCCAACTGTAATTTCCGGATGGCCACTCACTCTGTGCCACTCACAATGCCACCCCTGCTCCCTACTGCCCGTATGCCACCAGATGTGAGGGCCCATTGTGGACCAGGCACGGTACCAGGAACATCCCGTGCTTTCTAATCCGGGGCTCTAGACCGGTATCTTCCCCCCGAACCCAGGCTCAGAGGGCAGTGCTGTGCCTGAGGCACCCGCAGCTCAGGGCAGGCAGGCCAGCAGCGTGCGGCAGGCAGCCCCAGCTCTGTCTGTCCGTCCACCACATCAAGCTGCCTCTGGAAACGCAATCCCGCCACCGTTTCAGGACCACCCTTGACTCTTAGTCTCCAGTCCGGAGATGCCATTGGGGTCTCCTTAAAGTATATCAAGTCACAGAACCGTGCTTTACGCCGGAGGAGAAGAGGGCAGGGAGAGTTACAAATCCCTGGGAAATGTTTTCTCGCCACACCGCTGATTCTTACTGTATCATGTAAACTGAAAGCTGAGTTGAACAGCTTAGTTATTATATAGGGTGTCCCCCTAAAATGTAGACATACACTTTGAATAATTATAAAGGCAGTGTGTATTAAAATACACTTAATTTTCAAAACTGAGCTATCAGTTATTAAAGTGTGTATACATTTTTGGGGGAGACAACACTCTGTATATCTAAAAACGATGAACACATTTTTTTATTTATTAGCTTTATAAATTCACAAGCCCACGGTTAAAATTAATAATAAGTTTTTCTTAAATATTTAAATGATCTGTTGATGTAACATGAGCAATAACTGTGATAGTATATAAAATAAATTAAAAATAATTTAAAATTTTTACAGCTACACGAGATTGGCAAGTTAATTCCTCCATGAAGAATTCTTGTGATGACTAAATAGGTTACATGTATAGTGCTTACAACAGTGCTGGGCACACTAAAAAGGTCAAAGTACAGTACTTTAAAAAAATTGTTATAATTACAGATTGGGCACAATATCGTGATTTTAAAAAGATGTAGTGTTCATTTTTAAAACATCCAAAATAGGTTCAAGTATCTCATTACTCTATAAAACTATGGACTATCATTACTAAACAATATAACCAAAACAAAAAAATGATTAATTTTCCTTACGTGACATGTCTGCTGAATCACCTAAAATGGAAAAGGAGCAGAAAAATAATTATCCGTTAATAACATAAATACTAAAAGTAAAATTTGAAAAACTCAATGATAAAAGTGATGACTTTTATATATTTTAAGTAAGTGTCATACAAAATTAATTTCATGTGAAACTGAGTAAACTGTAAGTGAAGCCAATAATTTAAATTATACATACATATTAACATTCTCTATATGTGACCTTTCAAACTTTGGATTAATACTTTATTTTCTTTGTATTTGAGAAGTTAAATAAAATTTTAACAACTTTGAAAATAATAATATGATTTAAATTGATTATAATCATTTTGATTTACAAAATGAATTTTTTTAAAAAAATATTTTATTGATTTTTTACAGAGAGGAAGGGAGAGGGAGAGAAAGTCAGAAACATCGATGAGAGAGAGACATCCATCAGCCACCTCCTGCACGACCCCCACTGGAGTTGTGCTCGCAAGCAAGGTACATGTCCCTGACCGGAATCGAACCTGGGACGCTCTATCCACTGAGCCAAACCAGTCTCGGCACAAACTGAACTCTTAATAGACCCTTCCCGGTTAGAATGCATCTCTAGTTGAAGGGAGAATTAGATCTAAACCCGAGAGAAATGATGTCAAAAGTTACCATATAACTCCAGGCCATAAATCAACCATGCTCTCTATTTGTTTTTTACTAAAAATGTTTGGTCTGAGTAAAAGGTTGCCGACAGAAAACATGAAAGCCTAGGCTCTTTGTTTGTGGTGGAAACTCCTATCACCAACATTTTCGAAGCAGCAGTTTTTAGCAATAAAGGAGTAAAAATGTAGAAATCCTTTGAAGGCAGATGATGGCTTCGGGAGAGCCTTAGATCTTGTGAGATAATGATTTCAAGGATGAATTTTAATGAAGGCCCAGGGTGTCCGGCCATGGACTGAGAGAGAAAAGAGAAAATCACAGCCACCTCTGCTGAGCAGCTGCAGAGGACACACAGGTAGCTGGGAACCGGTCTGAGAACTGAACAGGGATAGCTGACACCTGCCACAGGGACAATGGCTGAGAGACGGGCACTCTGTCTGCAAGTCGGGCTTGGCCTAAATCTGCAGGACCTGGGACAAGAGCACCAGTGAAGACCTAGACACCACAGGCCTCAGTATTTTCAATTTATCAATCAAGATCAACTTATGAAGTAGAATGTTTATCTTCCTATCTTGACACGTACCCCTCGCTAACGACTTGGAAGACGTGCTTCAATTTTAGAGCTCTTTAGAACAGCGGTTCTCAACCTGTGGGTCGCGACCCCTTTGGGGGTCAAACGACCCTTTCACAGGGGTCGCCTAAGACCATGGGAAAATGCAGATATTGACATCACGATGCATAACAGCAGCAAAATTTCATGGTTGGGGGTCACCACCACATGAGGAACTGTATGCAAGGGTCGTGGCCTTAGGAAGGTGGAGAACCACTGCCTTAGAATCTGGGCAGCCTGAGACAGCCTTAGCCTCTCCCTTCCTGTTCCCGTCCCAGGAGCATGGAAGCTCACATGTGGTTACCCAGCCTGCATGTCCCAGTCCCTCCACCACCTCCCGATGCACGCTGCCCCTCGGGCATCCTCAGGAGGGCCTTAATGGTTGTGCCATCTATGACTGAGAGCTTGGCCTTGGAGAAGAGGCTCAGAAGCAAGTATAGGACCATTTACTAGAGATTCTGCGTTTTCAAATACCAATGTCCACGGAAAGCACCTATTGCTCTCATTTTATCCTGACTTAGGAAATGTAGTTGATATGTAAAGTGAGCCCTCTTAAGGCTGGATTGGACTAGATTGGACTAGATTAGACTCAGGGAGATTTTGACAGTTCTCTCCAAATAGTGGAAGACACTATGATGGGAGTAAGAAATTGGCTGTTCTAGACCCTGTTGGTTTGGCTCAGTGGATAGAGCATCAGCTTGAAGGGTCCCAGGTTCGATTCGGGTCAAGGGCACATACTCAGGTTGCAGGCTTACTCCCCAGTAGGGGGCGTGCAGGAGGCAGCAAATCAATAATTCTCTCCCATCATTGATATTTCTCTCTCTCTCTTCCTTTCTTTTTGAAATCAATAAAAAAAATAAATATATATATTTTTAGCCCTAACCGGTTTGGCTCAGTGGATAGAATGTTGGCCTGTGGACTGAAAGGTCTCAGGTTCAATTCCGGTCAAGGGCATGTACCTGGATTGCGGGCACATCCCCAGAAGGAGGTGTGCAGAAGGCAGCTGATTGATGTTTTTCTCTCATTGATGTTTCTAACTCTCTATCCCTCTCCCTTTCTTTCTGTAAAAAATCAATAAAAATGTATTTAAAAAACATTTTTAAAAAAATTAGCTATTCTAAGTGCCTCAAGAAGGAGGACCAATGAGCTGCAATTAAAGAGACAGACTTGTGTTCTGTATAAAGAAGCACTTTATGACAGAGCTTCCCAGGGAGAGGTTACACTATTTTGTTAAGCATTAAGTGCTGACAGGGTTCAAGCATATGTAGGAAGACCCTTCATCAGAGAGATGTTACAGAGGACATGCAAACATCTAATGATAGACTAGATAAAACGATATTTGTCCCTGGGATTCCAAGATTCCAGTCCAGAAAAAAAAAAAAGAAAAGCTTGAATAGCGTAAAATATGAAAAAAAAGCAAAGTGTTTAGATTCTTCTATGATATATGTGATTTCCAACAAAGAGAACCATAAATATTACAGGCAGTGTTCTGCGCTTTGCAGGTGCTAAAAAAAGCTTGGCAGGCAAAGTAACTACTTTAGGGTTAGAAGGAAAAAAGTCCCTCACTCTGTGGTCTCTTTGGAATCTATCTTGCACTTAACTAGTCATCAGTTAAGAACTTTTGTTACGGGATTTATGGGAGGCTAAAAGTGGGGGGCAAGGCTCAGGCTACCCTGCACTGCCTGGACTTAGGAGAGGGGGGCAGTAACTAGTCATTCCACATTCCCTAAAGTGTTGCCTTTTAAAGAGCATAAATATCAAGTCATCGTGAGGTACATCTGAAGCTAACACAGTGTTCTATGTCAATTATTGGTCAATTTTTAAAAAAGGGTAAGAAGGGGATGAGAGTCAAATTCTGTGGAAGTTTAACTTGTGGTCACATTTCCTAATCAAAAGAGAAAACTAGAACGCTAATATACTAAAGTTGTTAACAGAGGGAGAGAAGAGGAAAGAAAAAGAGAAGGAGCGATGTTAGAATATGAAAGAAACACTTATCCACAGAATGTAAATTCCATTTTTAAACTGTGTAGTTTTCTGTTGTAAGCTTCTTGTAGCAGAAGCTAGAATACCTTGAACATGATATGTGCTGAATAAACTGACTGAATAAATAAGTCTGCTCAATCAAAATTAACAGCAATAAAAAAGTAAGCATATGCCAAGAGGCACTGAACTAGGTTCTTTAGTGACCAAAATGGCAATGACATGGCCTCTCATCCCCCAGGCAGAGTAAAAACAAAATTCAGTTTCAAAACATCAGAAAAAGGGGTCAGACCTAGCTATATTATAAAAACCCAGTGGCCCTAGCACCTTAATGACCAAAGACCAGTACGGTGGGCAGGGCGAATGTGGGTGGGTGGGGCCGAGATTTTGCCCAGTGGCCTTCTAGTGTATTTATATTCAAAGATTAGAATATTTTGTATATAACAGGTGAAATATTAGTCTACTTTCTTTCCAAAAGTAGAAAATTTTACAGATAGAAAGAATACCAGGGTCTTTGTGGCATCACTGTAGAACTAACTAAGCAACCCAGAAAGTATTGAACTGATCAATGTAGTACCTGCACGAAGATATTAAAGGCATAAATTATCTTAAGAAGAAAGACACTTGGAACACCTGGAAAGCTGGCTTAGCAACTGAGGCCCACTGAGACCCAACCAACTCAGGGTTCCAATCATTTCTAAAAACCACACCAGCTTGTGAAGACCTGACTGACAGAATCTATTGTGCAGAATTCATAGTGATCACGGACTGATTGGTAGATATGTTTGAACTAGACCTGCTCTCCTCTCATCACTTTGCTGGTGGGTTACGGCCTTTGTATAAGTTTATAGCTCCACTGACTTAAAGACACAGTCTAGGTGACGATTTAGAAACAGCTGGCAAATTGGATCAATTCCATGGAGAGAGAGAGGCAGCGGGATTTGCTAGCACAGAGCACATGGCTTCTCTTCTCTCCACTAAAAACCCTGCTGTGGCAGAGGCTCTGCCCCTTCAGCTGGTTATGTCCTGGCTCCCTTAGTCACCGTGTCTTCCTCAAATCCTTCCTTTCTGCTCTACATGCTATTAAATTAAACCTTTTTTTAAAAAAATATTTTTTATTGATTTTTCACAGAGAGGAAGGGAAAGGGATAGAAAGCCAGAAATATCGATGAGAGAGAGACATCGATCAGCCGCCTCCTGCACGCCCCCTACTGGGGATGTGCCCGCAACCAACGTACATGCCCTTGACCTGAATCGAACCTGGGACCCCTCAGTCTCCAGGCAGATGCTCCATTCACTGAGCCAAACCAGTTTCGGCAAATTAAACCTTTTTGCTGATCTGAAATTTCTGCTAAAGGACTAAATCCAACTATTTCAATCAACGTAAAATAGCTTATTCTTAATTTTGAACTGCTGGAATCAACTCAGATAACTGAAGGGAAAGAAAGACACCTGGAAATAAATAATATGGTCAAACTGGGTGTGTGCTTTATGTGCAAATAATTTTTAAAAAATAAACAAGACATTTGAATTTTTTCCTTAGGATACTAAATTAATTTGAGCAAGGCAATCACTTAAAATTATTTCTTTTAAAATATACAAACATACCTACTTGGCCAGTTGCTACTATGTTGATGAATTTGGGGTGCTGATTTACAGTGAGGCACAGAATATCATCATTATGTTCCTGATAAAAACTCTGAGTCCCTATAAAAAATAATTTGAGGATTAAATTTTAAAACTTTAAAGTATAGCAGCCAACTGCACTTATCCACAGCTAAAGACTGCTCTGTTTAACTTACCTGCTTCTCGAACACATATTTTTGAGCACTTAATATGTGCGTGTCATCATGAAGATGGAAAAATGACCCAGAAACCTTTAAAGGGATAGAGCCTGAAAGGCATAAAGCGATGTGACACAGGCTGAAGACACAAGTGCCACAGAGCCGAGGATCAAACGCTGTGGGATTCACAGCAGAGAAGCCTCTGATCCTGGCACGTGGCACTGCGGGACTGACCTGGTGGATTTGGTAAATGGGAAGGTGGGGGGGGGAGGGCATTCCAGGGGGAAGAACACTTGAAGCGAAGATACAAAGGCAGGAAAGTATTAAGCACACAAAGGATTCGCTTGGCTGAAGTGTAGGGTCATAAAAAGAAAAGTGAGAAATACGGTTGAAGGCAAATTGGAACTAGAATCATAGAGGAATCTGAATGCCATTCTATTAAGTTTCACAGTCATTATAATCAGCGGGGAGGTACTGAAGAATTTTACTTATTTATTTAATATATTTTACTTCAGAGAGAAAGAGAGAGAGGGAGGAAGGGAGAGTGGGAGAGAGAATACACCAATGGAAGGTAAATACTGACTGGCTTTCCAAAGCCTCAGTATGAATGCCACTCCCCTCCCCACCTCCCCCAGCCATCAGCGCACCCAGAATGCTACTTTCAGTCACTAGCAGACAACCATCCAAACCATCAAGAGAATAAAGTTACAACGGTTTCAACATACAGTAAATCTTCGCTCAGAGACCTAGGCGCACTTGGCATATGAAACCCTGTCCTGCTCCTCTATTAAGACTGTAAATTTGGTTCCTTGAAATATTAGTAGGAAGGTCTTCAGTATGAAGTATATTCTGGGCTCAGGCATTTTAATTATTTAAGGTTTTAACCAAGAATTTTAAGACGCTACATTTAAAAATCCTAACTTTAAGAGAAAGGAGGGATGAGGAACCAGGGTTTCCTACCTGTAGCGACGTTGTGCAGAATTCCAATGGACGCGGTGTGATAGATTATATCATCGCCGTCATTTAGATAGTGGACGTTATTCCTACAGTCTCTGCCTCGGTAGCCAAAGACAAGCTCCAACATGAGGTCCTGTAACAAGGGTCAATCCACAATGTGATTCCTCACGTCTAAATACTCACCATTTTTTAAATGTGTACAGTATTGGTTCCTCCAGACAAAATAAAGGATGCATCCCTGATGTTTTACAAACTGCAAACACAAAACTAAAGCAGACATACTTCTTTATGTTACCGGTTTTGGACAGCTAAAACACACATTCTCTCTTTTCCACATAAAGTTGTAAGAAAGAAAAGGAAAGCAAGATTCCATGAATTTCGGTTCTTAAAAGATTTTATGGGTTAAACATGGAGACGCTTCTGTCCAAAAGAAGGATATTCCGCTTTGTGTCCATTAGACAAGGTAGTAGTTACTTTGACTGTTATAACTCAGTAGAGATTAGACCCCAGAGGTGCACTTTTACGCATGAAAACAGTACAGTGACACTGGGGCACAAGGATGACTCCTGCTCGCAGTGACCTGGGGCCGAGTGGGGCAGGAGGTACCATCGCCCTCCCCAGTTTGACGCCTTATTTTGACGCAGCGGAGCAGAGTTTGCTGGTTGCTGCTGGTACTGGGATTACGAAATGCCCGGGATGTCCATCTAAAGCTCAGCTTTGACATTTAAGCCATCGGTTTTTACAACCAAACAGAAACGATCACCTGATATGTGTATGTGCATTAAACCAGGTCTGGGTATTTTACAAAAAGGAAACAGAAAGAACGGAGAAGGTGTTTCCTCACCTCGATGGGCCTCTTCTTCTTGCCCACATTGTTTGTCTGCAGCTTCTCGGGCTGCGGCGGGGCCCTGCTCACGGGGGGCCTGGAACAGGGAAACGGGGAACAGGGAAGCAGTTATGGGCACCTTCGTGGAGAGAAACGTCTAACACCCCTTCCGGGGAGACTTGTCTGGCACGCCTTCATCAACACAAGCCCAGCTGCGTGCTCATAGACTGCGCCCTCTCTATCTGTATATCTTCTAAAACACGAAGGGATGCGACCTTTTATTCGCTTTACTTTTAATTTCTTTAGTGCGTGTTTCATACTGTGAATACTGTACAGCAGCCTGCTTATAAGAATATACAGATGTCAGCTTTACAAACTCAGAGTGTGGGTTACTGCTCCCAAGTATCCCTCACAGTACTTTACATCCGGCACGGATTCAATAGATTCTTCTCGAACTGAACTGTGAAAATATTTCTATGAGTTTCCTATTGTCAACAGAAATTGCGTCTGCGTTGGAATCTGTGCTCTTACCTGCCACTGTGTACCTTCTCTCCCTCCTGCAGTCCCTAGCCTGGCCGTGGCTCACCACCAGTCCAGCAGGACACATTCTAGTTTGGAAGCAGTAAATCATGCCACGCTCCGTAAAAGGTGACGGCTGTTACTAATTCTCCTCTTCTCTTCTCCTCACTGTTACTCAAGTCTAACCAACTTCACCCACAGCAGCAGCTCTCTCTCCAACTCTAGTGCTCTCCTCTCTGTGTCCACTGCTAGCTCAGGACTCTTCATGATGTCCCATGAGGTGTACAAAGTTCACATTGGATTCATTTAAATGTAAAGGCTCTTTCCTAAAATTCTTCGTAAAATAAAATTTAAAAATTCGGCTTCATTTAGTTTTAACTGATATAATCGTTATTCAAAGGTTTTATAACCTGAACACTGAATCTAAATTGTTTATCAACTCCCCCCTTAAAATTTTAAGCTAATATTCATTAAAAATGTTTTTCTTATTGATTTAGAGACAGAGGAAGGTACAGGGATAGAGAGAGAGAAACACAGATCCACTGCCTCCTACATGCCTCCTACTGGGGATGGAGCCTACAACCAGGCATGTGCCCTGACTGGGAATCAAACCTGTGATCTCTTGGTTGATGGTTTGATACTCAACCACTAAGCCACTCCCGCTGGGTTAATTTTTAACAACAAAATCAGGAAATGATACACATTAACTTTGCTCTGAAAAATTCCAATATTTATAAATAAGCCCATAAAAATAAAGGTATAACAAATTCGTGTTTTCAAAATGGTTTTCAAGTTATTTATTCATAAAAAGTAAATGAAGTGTTATGTCTTGAACATCTATAATAATAAAAGCGTAATATGCTAATTAGATTAGAAAGCCATGGCAGGCGGGGGCCAAGGCAGAGGCGGCAGGCGGGGGCTCATGCAGGGGGGAGGGGCCGAGCCGCTTGCATGCATTTCATGCATCAGGCCTCTGGTGTAACATAACAGAGTGTGCATTTTCATGGTCAACAGCTTATGTAGAAGTACCTCACCTTGGCTGGCTGGTGGCATAAAAACTAAATGCACTTACAAAACTATAAAGAGCTTTTCAAATGATCACAACAATTTTGGTTTCAAACCTTTTTCATATACTTTAAAAATATATGTAATTTATAAATATGTTTCCATTGAGTTTTAGAGAGAGAGAGACAGAGAGAAACATCAATGTGAGAGGGACACTGATTGGTTGCTTCCTTCATGAGTCCTGCCCTGGGGCCCAGCCAGGAGGAGCCTGTAACCTAGGTACGTGCCCTTAATCAGAATCGAACCCGGACCCTGCAGTCAGCAGGCCGAGGCTCTATCCACTGAGCCAAACCGGCCAGGGCAGGATATGACATTTCTTAGCCCCTCCAGCAGCAGACCTTCATTTTTCCTCCAGGAGCGAGGTGGAAAAACCCTAGACCACCTTCTTGGATTCTTATCACCCAAGTTACCAAGAACACGGCGAGTGGTGGCAGGAGATTAACCAATGAGCGGTCAGAAAAGGGGTTTACGCTGGAACTGGTTTGGCTCAGTGGATAGATCGTGGGCCTGCAGACTGAAGGGTCTCAGGTTTGATTCCTGTTAAGGGCATGTACCTTGGTTGGAGGCACAACCCCAGTGGAGAGTGTGCAGGAGCAGCTGATATATATTTCTTTCTCACTGATGTTTCCAACTGTCTATCCCTCTCCCCTCTTCTCTGTAAAAAAGTCAATAAAATACACATATTTCTAAAAAATGGTGTTTCCTCTGCAGCTCATACAGCCCCTGCGTTGTATCCACTGGGCTAGGGGGGGTGTTGCCACCTGGTGGTGGCCACCAGGGTCTCCCCACAATCCAGGGACGGGGGGCATGGATCCCCCGAACTGCCACCTGGTGCCAGAGCATGAGGAAGCAGCTGGGGGCGGGGCAGGAACATCCCGTGTGGCTGCTGCACCCACAGTCCCGAAGTGGCCGGGTGTTCTGGGACCCCTGCCGTTCAGGCCTAAGTACGGGCCTACAGGCTAGGAGCAGCCTGGGTCCCAAATATGTCCCTGGGACCCAGGCTGCTTGGCGCCTGCATATGCAAATTAACCAGCATCATTGTTGGGTTAATTTGCATACTTGCTCCTGATTGGCTGGTGGGCATGGCATGTGAGCATAGCTGAGTTATGGTCAATTTGCATGTTTCTCTTAGATAGGATAGCTGTAGTTTTTATCTATACAATCTCATGTAACAGTTATGTATACTTTAAACCCTATAAAAATAATTCATATAAGATATATTATTGCTTAAAATTACACAGCTTGCAATATTATACAAGTTAAATGGGTAATGTTTCAGAGAAGTAGTTATTTATGTGTGAATCCAATAATTAAGATGCTCTACATTTCAGAAATACTCAGTTCACAGGAGAAAAACAAACTGTGATTAGAAGTAAAGGACACCAAGTAACATAGTAGCTCATTAATGGGAAACATAAGAGAAGATAAAAATACAAAATTAGGCCTCATAAAACATAGCAAAGAAAGAGGATTACCTGGAACCTCTTTTTAGCAGCAGATAAAAAGGGGAAAAGATTACAACACAGATTTAATTTAAAACACTAGTAAAATACCTCCTGCAATAAAATATTTTTTTTTTACAAATTTAAAAATTATAGCAGGTAAACTATACTGTATATTTTAAAGGCCTGTTTTAATTTATTATTGCATATTAGAAAAGATTTAAGTTACTCCATTAATGGCAGGGAAATAAGAAAGATGAAAAATAAGTGAGAATTCAACATGTTACAAATCTTAAAATTTGCAAAAAAACAGGTAATTCCTGCTGACTGCAAATTAAGGAGCACCATATATTTGAATTTCTATACAATCTCATTTCAAATATCCTTTTTTCATCCTTATCTTCCAGCATTTTCCTAATGGTACCTTTTTTAGAAAACTCCTCAAGTAGCCTTTACCACAAATGCTTTCTACTACAGAAACAGTTTGGAGACATTTTCATTTCAGTACAAGTACCCCAGAGTCCTTGCACACAATTTTATCAAACATATAAATAAACACTTTCACTGCCCCACGTTACTGTTTTAAAATTCATGGAGACAATAAATAGCATGAAATGACCTTAGTAGGTTTATAAACTGAAATTTTTCCCACTGATAAAAATGTATGGTTAACAGATTGTTTTTTATCAGTTTCTGAAACTTAAGGGAAAACAGAAACTACCTTGAGTATAGGAGTCTATGAAAAGTCATTTTAAAACCAATGATTATAACCAAGACTCTCATAACAATACCCACATATTGTATTTATAAAATGCAACTGGTTTGTAGGATTTGTCCTGTTTCATTTTCTGATTCTTTCCTGACAAATGTAGTTCAATGTTTTATAGGGGAAAAATATACCTTAAGTAACTATAAAGACCAGAATAGAAGAGTCAATTTTTGAGTATTTTCTTTAATAAAATACTGACCTTACTATCCCCTGCCTTCAAAAGGAGCAGAAGGAAAAAAGGAGGAGACATATGAAAACTGATCATGAATAAAATGCACCAGTTTACTAAGCTGAGAAAAGACAAATATCAAAAATTTCACTGATAATAAATTAGATTTGTTTCACAAATATGTAGATAAAAAGAATAACAAAATTATTCAAGTCATTTAGGTAAAATACCCCACAAAGGATTAAACAATTATAGTAGTTATCAAATTATCATCAGAAACATTTTCCTTTTAAGTGAATAAGATATTTGACAAGCATATGTTTTAACTGTCTATCAAGTTTCTAATTTCACATCTGATAATGTATTTTATTTAAAATATGAAAATAATTACTTATACTGACTATTTTATCTCCTCACAAATATAGTCAAAGTTGGTAAAAAGAAATATAACTTCATTTTTATTTCCTTTGATTCATTTATTTCATGAAAATGAAGACTCCTAACTACGAATCACATTCCTGGCTTCTTCTGCCTCAACATTTTCAGAAGAATTTAGTAGAGCTGAATTATGATTTGAGAACAAGATGTGAAATAATTTCAAAATAATTTTTAAAACATTAGCTGTAAAAAATGCAAGCTAACAGCAAAGATTATAATCATGACTGTCAAATACTCTCCATGAGCAGCAAGATATTTTCACCTGTCAGAACTGGGGTCACTTCAGCAATGAGGAAGAAAATTAAAGCGTTTTACCATAAAAGATGGCCTACATATTAAAGTTAGGTCACACTCTCTTACATACTAAATTTATCTGATAAATATTTTTCTTTAAAAATAAATATAATAAATGAAAAAGACTTATGGAAATGTCAAGTTCCTTTTCCCTTATGAAACACTTTTCATGCTTCATGAACTGGGTGGTATACTTTCCTTTAAGTAATAGTAAGCACTATATTGCAAACATTCTAATGAGGAAATACACATTTGCATCATATTTAAATATATTACTTTAATTAATATATAGGTGGTGTTCATTACTTTGTGAATATTTCATTTCATAGAGTGTTTCAGTATTAACCAAGGTACTCCTCAGGTTACTTTGTATTTCATTCCAGGGAAGGGATGTCATTGGTACAGATCTACTATCTAAATCCTTTCACTTAAACCACAAGTTAGAAGTCATTTTACCTCTGAGGAAACTGAGGCTCAGAGAGGACAAACCGTTTAAAAGATTCACATTTATCATCTACCCAACTGGTAAATGATAAAATGAGTATTTAACCCGCTCTCTGAATTCAAAGCCCAGGCCATGTACCTCCTACCCAGGTGCTTCAACTCTGAATCCTGTGCAAGTATTCAGACTGTGGTTTGGCCAATTTTTATGAAACATATCTCTGACCTCTAACTTTGCCTCTTTATATATGACGACAATGCTGCTGATCAGCCGTAGGGGTGACTCCTCACTGTTATTATCTGAGGTTTACGATCATCAACAGGGGCACGTGGGACAGCTGTGGAGGCATCACCACCTCAACATTCCACCTGAACTTTCTGGGAACCTGGGGGTGAATGTCTAGTTCTGCCCTCTTCTCCATCACCATCATGCACCCCACCTTCCAACGCCATCCTTTCCCCGATTCTTAAACCCACAGGTGTAAACGCCACTCCCTCTGCCAGTGCTTTCTTCTGATGTAATTTCTACGAGCTGAGCTCCAATGCTCTTCAGCCTACCCTCACCAACTACACTTTCCCTGAGTCTTCCACACATGCTGTTCACCTTGAAAGCATTCCCTACCTTTACCTCCCCCTCAAATACTCTTACCAACTCCTCAGACAGAAGTTTTCCGCACTGCAGCTTCTGCAGGAGAGGTCGCTGCTGTTTTCTCTCCCACTCCCGCTCTGTGCCTCCCTGCTCTTCCTGGGTAATGTTTCCTTTTTCATTTCTTAAGACCTCTTTGCTTCTGCAATCCATGCGATTCACTGATCCATACGCCTTTTTATTGTTTTCTATCTTCCCTAATGATTTTAAAAGCATCAGCTTCACCATTTCTCTCCATCTGTCACCTAGCTTAGAGACTTTATTAAAAAAGTTATCTCCTCATAAAATTATTGTGTACCCGTCCTTATTTTTGATTTGCTGATTCTAGACAAAGACCAGTAATTCCCATTAGAGATAAGCTATACTTTAACTTCCCTTTTTGAAAAATTTCTGAAATAAATCTATCCTTGATTAAAGGCACATGGTTCAAAGGGCCTTTTCAAAATTTAGTATCTCTGCTCATGTGCTTCCTAAAAAGTACATAGTACTAGGTTTGATTTTTCTTATCTCCCCAACCCCATTACATACATTTATAAAAGTTAGCAAATAACCTTCTTCCATTATATAGACTTTACATACAGCACCATCCCTTAAACCTATTTCTAAAAAGTGTCACCACCAAAAAGCACATAAGGAAAAATACGATTTTCCAAGAGGTACTGGGGACCATATAATAAAAAGAGTACCACTGTTACTTCGTTTTGGCAAAAAAACATTCAGTTAAAAGAATAAATTCAATTATTGATAGCAGTATCATTTTCTTTATCTAGTTTTAAACAACATTCAATTAGAGAATAAATTCAATTATTAATAGCTGTATCATTTTCTTCAGCTAGTTTTAAACTTGACTGTTACCTCTCATCACTTGAGGGTTCTTTTTGTTGCAAATGAGGCTTGGTTCCAAACATGGGACGAATATTTGTTGATAAGGCTCTGATGGTGTAACTGATCTCATTCTCCCTTGTCACATCACTGTCGTAGCCTATCACAAGAGAGAAGAATTATTCATTAACTGATAACGGAAGAGGCCAAGTATGTGATCTTATTATGTGGATACAAGAATGTTCAATGATATAAGTTAAATATATTATTACAACCAAATTATAAAGTGATATACAGCCAGTGAAAGTGATGTAGAAGAATATTTAATGATATGTAACAATATTTCCAAGTATTGCTAAGTGACAACAGCAGGCTACAAAAAATAAGTTTAATATGATACCATTTTTTGTTAAAAACATACTATGTATACAAATGCCTTATTACCAGATCCCAAATTATTAACAGAAGTTGCCTCTGAGTGATCAAGTTATGATGCTGTGCTTATGATTTACTGTAAAGGGTATTTTCTAACTTTTCTATCATGACCTGATATTACTGGTGTGTTAGGAATTATTTTAAAACATGAGGTTAGATACTATAAATTTTTAAACAGTACTTATTTAGGTATTACCATACATTTGTAGATAAAGAATATGTAAGTCATCTATACATGACAGCCTGCTCTTCTCGAGTCACACAACCAATTTTTTGGTGTTAAATAGACCAAATATTTAAATAGACTACATGTTAAATAGACAGTTATGCAAACATCAGCTTAAACCAGCTGTACTACTTTCTCTACGTTCTAGATAAAATAAGACTGTAAACCAACACACCCCCATCTTCTTCTGAGCCTGTGTCAGATTCTTCACTATCACAAGGCCTTTTTTCTCGCGAGCCCTCCGTTTCGTTTGTCCAAACCATTAAGGACATATCCGCACCTCCCAAGGTCACCAGCATGCTGTCATCGCAAGTCCAGCGCACATTTGTGACCTGTGTACTATGAGCCACGTACCTCTTAAATTTTCCACATTTTCCCTAAAGACAAAAAAAAAAAAAAAAGCCAGAAAGTCATTCTGAGGAATGTCATTACTTGAAATCTTTCAGTTAAAACTTTGAATTTCTTTCTTAAAATATGACTAGAAGTTAGTCATTTTAAATACAATGTATACAAATTAGAAAATACTGAAATTCACTAGAATAAAAAATAACAGTTCCCCAGCTGGTGAGGGCAGGGAACACCAGGTAGTTTCACACCTTGTCTAGTACCAGGGATGTAGCTTTTTTTTAAATTTATGTATTAAAAATATATATTCTACTGATTTTTTACAGAGAGGAAGGGAAAGGGATAGAAAGTTAGAAACATCAATGAGAGAGCAGCATCGATCAGCTGCCTCCTGCATGTCCCCCACTGGGGATGTGCCCGCAACCAAGATACATGCCCGTGACCGGAATCGAACCTCAGATCCTTCAGTCCGCAGGCTGACGCTCTATCCACTGAACCAAACTGGTTTCGGCGGGACATAGCTTTCTTAGAAATCAACTTGGTACTGTGCATTAAAAGCATAAAAACATTCTGACTTTTCATTGACCAACCCCCTTCTAGAGATCTGTGCTAAAAAATGCCACAGGTGCAACATTTACCACGGCGTTTACTTCCAGCAGTGGAACAGTTTAAATACCTTACATGTTCCTAAGAGTAATTCTACAGTGTAGACCTATGGAATAACATGTACCTATTGAAAACAATGGCTATGAGACATATTGTTGAAAACAGAAACAATGATTTAGAAATCAGGATGTAAATATCTATGTACCCGGTACCCATCTTAACAAAAGTAATTATCAAGCATTTTGGTATAAACCCAGGTAAATAACTTTTATCTTCATTCATTCATTGTCTGTAAGCACCATACATGGGAATATATTTTTCTTTTCAATGTCAAGAAAAATACAAGTTTGAGAGACTGGCAACTTTTAAATCTTGAACAGCAGCATTGCCAGTTATAGAAGTACACTTCAGAGTAATGTATCATAAGCAGGTTTCAGATGGACATCTTTTCAAGGATGTTAATGTGAGAAATGTTTTTAAATACACAAAACGTAATGCCAGCTAAATCAGTAAACCTTCTAGGAATGAAAGTTAGCTGAAATAAAAGTAAATTCTGTCAACAAAACACTGCAAAAAAGTAGTTTGCCTCAGGTTTTGTGGTTCTTGCTGCAATAAGCTTGTTATTTACTACTAATGGTATATATTTAATCAAAAGAATACTAAAATTACTTAAGTTACTATTAGGATAAAAGGGATATTTCCTTTAGAAGGAATATTTACATTACTCAATGTTGAGAAACACTGTACAACATACTACAGAACTTAAGACATGGAATCACAAATTATAATACTTCTAGATAAAGCCAGAAAGGTGATGCTAAGACTAGGGAATATAAGGCAGTTACAACTGGCTGCTTATATTTCCCTCCTATTTTCTCCTTCCTTTCCTGTTTCCTTCCTTTCTTTCTTCTGCTTCCTTCTCCCCTCCCTCCCACAAAAAAAAAGAATAGGGAACATAATTCTGAACCTTTCATATTACAACTTTTATTACCTCTGTAATATTGCTATTTCACTGTCGTAATGAAATAGCATTTCACAACTATGACATGCTCTGAAAGGACATTACATTAACATTATGATTGCAATCATTAGGAGCGTTGAAGAAAAGCACATACTTTGGCCGGATATCTAAATAACTTCACAAATCCCAAATCATCCCCAGTGGCTAGAACCATTTTGTCATGGGTGAGGCAAGAGGCAGTTACATCCGTGACTTCTCCAATTACTGGCCAAATCCCCTCACAGCACAAACCCAGCACACTTGTCCATGATGCCCAACCAATTTTTTCTACCTAAAAAGGAAAAAAAAATATATTGTAAGTTTGAAATATCTAAACCTAAAAGTTAACAACTAAATATGAATACTTTTCTTTGTAACTGTAGGCCATAAGTAAAATAAAAAATGCAATAAAAATTATTAGTTGTCTTGGTTTTGTAGCCTCCAAACTCTCTAGTTCCTGTAGAAACATTTTTAAAAAATGTATCTTTATTGTTGAAAGTATTACAGATGTCCTTTTTCCCAACTGACCCCTTCTAGTCTGTTCCCACCCCCCGTTCCCGGGACTTCACCATGTTATCATCTGTGTGCATGCGTTATGCATATATGCACGTAAGTTCTTTGGTTAATCTCTTCCCACTCCCTGCCCTTCACTTTGAGATTCATCAGTCTTTCCATGTTTCTGGATCTATTTTATTCACCAGTTTATTTAGTTCTTTAGATTCCACATGAGTGAGGTCATGTAACACTTGTGTTTTGCTGACTGGCTTATTTCACCTAGCATGTTACTCTCCAGGAACCTCCACGCTGTCTGCACAGTATCCCATGGGTAAATATACCACAGCTTCTTTATTCACTCATCTACTAAAATTTCAATATGACATTATTAAAGATGTGCTCATAGATACACTGTGTGTTCTAGTGAAGAGCATACAGTGATAAGAAATCAGCTCATTTCTGTTCTTTGAATAATCAAGAAAGTTATTCTTACCTTTCACATTTAAATTTCTACTAATCTATCTCTTTATATATATACATGTATTTATATAATTATTCAAACATCAGTTATACTTCATATGAATGAAGAGGTAATATGCAAATTAGCTGGGATGCTGTCACAGTCACGCCTGGCTCAGGAGGAGGGTAGAGCACAGCAGGGTGGAGCAGGGCCCGCAGAGAGCGGGGAACAGGCCTGCTCACAGAGAGCTGGCAGGCCCGCCTGCAGAGAGTGGGGAGCAGGGCGGGCCAGCCTGTTTGCCAGGGTGCGCTGGCAAACAGGCATGAGCTGCAGAGGAAACAGCTTTTCTTATAGCTCACTGGCTAAGAAGGTGGTCTAGGGCTTTTCCATCTCGCTCCTGGAGGAAAAAAATGAAGGTCCGCTGCTGGAGGGCTAAGAAATGTCATATCCTGCCCTGGCCGGTCTGGCTCAGTGGATAATGCCTTGGCTTTCAGACTGCAAGGTCTGGGTTCAATTCTGATCAAGGGCATGTACCTAGGTTACAGGCTCCTCCCTGACTAAGGCCCAGGTCAGGGCTTATGCAGGAGGCAACCAATCGAAGTGTCCCTCTCACATTGATGTTTCTCTCTGTCTCTCCCACTCTCTTCCACACTCTCTGAAAATCAATGGAAACATATCCTCAGGTGAGGATAAAAAATAGAAAGAAAGAAAGGTCATATCCTATGAAAGACACATCTTGAAAACGCCTAAAGAACATGGTCATTTTTTCCCGGTGAAGGGACTGGAGTCCGTGTTGAGGAAAACACTTTGGCGGCAGCTGCGGCCAGCAGTGCAGAGCAGTGAGGTGATGGGAGCAGCGCCTTCCCCTGATCAGCCCGGTCGCTTCCTGCAGAGGAGGCCAGACTGCGGCACGGGGAGTGGGCCTAAGCCGTCAGTAGGACATCCCGTGAGGGCTCCCGGATTGCAGAGGGTGCAGGTCAGGCTGAGGGGCACTCTCCACCCCCGTGCATGAATTTCGTGCACCGGCCTCTGGTACATTATAAGCATGTTTTCCAATGAATCCCTGTTGGAAATTATGATCTTTTCTTTACAGTCCTTTCCTATTAAGCCACTTTCACGTTAAATTGGTTTAACCTCTCTTCCTCAACCATGTCATGTCAATAACTTTTGCTCATGTTGTCAGGCACAAAACTGAACATTCTGTTTTCCTTTCTTTAAGCAGGAACTTGCCAATAAGCATGTTAAGCACATGGGTTCCAAAAGATTCGGCCCCATGCAGCACTCTAATATGGGATGGGATGTCATGTCACCTGCTTCCTGTGCTTTCAGGAAGTCATTGGAGCAGAGCTGCACATACAAGATGCTTTGTTACTACAGCATCTCTTCCTTTACCCATCAGTGTGGTCCGACCCCATAAAATGAACTTAGACAAAGAATATCTATCATTTGAATAACCTGAGAACAGGCTTCCCGTGAAATGAAATGAGAGTAGGCATCGGCTCTGTAACCATGTTTAGTCGTATTGACTTACAAATTCTACTGTCTTCCTACCTCCATCCTGGGGATCGTTTGTCTTTTGCCTCTGGGAGCTTCAAAGAATAGCTGTTCTTTAGCACCAGTGTTAACCTGTAAGAGCTTTCCTTAAGAAGAAGGCAAAAATATATACACATACAGAGTCATATATTTATAATTATATATTTTTGTAATTTTATAATTTTAAAAGAGACCATTACAAACCTAGCATGAAAACTTGATATTATAAAGAAAACAGTTGAATAAAATTCACTTTATAAAAATATGAACCTTATATATTAAGAGGAAGAATACTAGCTGATAAAATAATTATAAAAGTCTATGATAACAAAATAATTTAGAGATGCAAACTCAAACAAGAAATATCATTTTTCACCTAATTATGCCAAAAATTAAGCCAGATTTAACAATTTCAATTACTGCCATGGGTGTGAAACCTGATTTTTGTCACATAATCTGATACAACTGTTCTAGAAGGAAGTTGGACATTTGAATAAAATTTTCAAATGTGAAAAAATTACATATACAAATATAAAATACAAATACATACACATTTAGTATTATGTTTAATTTTTATGGGAAAAATTAAGCTTACACATAAAAGCCGTTTTCCTCTGCAGTCAACATATATATTAAGAGCATTTGATTTTATTACTTTCTATACAATTAAGTAGTTAAGTTTGTAAGTGACTTCATTTTTGTGTATGTCTACACATAAAAACTATTTCTGTTATCGTGTATTTAAAAACAAAAACCCACCTAGAAACTTAATTTTGGAGCTTTTAAATTTTGTTCAATAGTATTTGAAAAAAATTGATTTGTAATACTAGATTTATAGAGATGAATAAATGAGACAAAAATCCTTAAAAATGGCCCTGGCCAGGTAGGGCAGTTGGTTAGAAAGTCATCGGGATACATCTATTATAGGTTCAATCTCCCATCAGGGCATGTACAAGAAGCAATCAATGAATGCAAAAATAAGCAAAACCAATGTCTCTCTTTCTCTCTCCCTTCCTCATTTTCTCTAAAACCAATTTTTAAAAATCCTTAAAAATGGAGCATTTAAAATATTTAGCATTTATCCAAACTTATTAAATGCTGTCATATGCCATGCATCCTGCTAAAACACAAAGATATTCATTAAATTGTGCATGTTATGCAATTATGACTATAATTTTTAGAGAATGTAATTCTATCAAACAATGGGGAAATCACTTTAAAATTCTCACTAACATACCTATTTCCCAAATTTTTAGTTACTATTTACGTCAAACTTTTTTTGACAAAAACCAGGACAAATGATTAATATTATTTTGGACAATACTTAAATTACTTTACAAATTAAAGAGTTCGCACTTACTGGACTATCATTTGAATTATACTAGGAGAAATACTGAAAAGTCTAAACTCCTGGTATTCATCTCCAGATGTAAAATAAAGCAATGGAAAATCATTTTGAGAATGATATTTTCTTTTCACAATGCTTTTGAACTCATCTGTTGAATCACTTTTGGTTTCTCTAAATTAGAAATACTAAATCAAACGAAACTTTTATAAAACGGTAAGTATTTAAATTCTTACCTCTAATGTCCCAGTCAATATGGGTGATGTAACTTGTAGCGCCTTTGCAGATGCCCACTCTCTTACTGCTCATTATGTTGTAAATATCCACAAAGCTGTCATGGGATGCTACTGCGAGATATTTCCCAGAACCTGTAATTGTACAACGAGAGTTAATTGTGTTAATATTTCCTGGGAGAAACTCTGTTGTTTTCTAAGCTATTTGTGTCAAATGGTAGAAGGTAACATACTTTTAAAATATGTCCTAATTAACATGAAGTAAGTTCTGAAGTGTAGTAAAGTAGTTAAGTGGAAAGCAAATGTCAAAAACTATATATAATATAATTTTGGTACACTAAGCATTTAACCAAAACAACAACAACAAATGCAACCTTATAAATTTAAGAAAAAAAAACGGAAATAAACCAACATGGGTAAATTTTGCCTTAACGTTAGTAATTCCTACATTGCAGTAGGTTTTCTTATTAATAGAAATTGATGAAGCAAAAATACAATTTCAAAAGCATTAAGATGACAGTGAAGATAGTCCCTCAAATCCTTTTATGTTACAAATGAAGAAACTGAAACTCAGAGCAGTGCCCGGATCCAGGTCTCACAGAAAATTTAGTGACTGGTTTGGCACTAAAGGTATTCTCATACAGAGCTTTTACCTCTCACCATACTGCCTCTTCTAGTAAAAAAAAAAAAAAAAGAAAAGAAAAGAAAAAAGAAAAAAAAGAAAGAAAGAAAGGAAGAAAAAAAGAAAGAAAGGAAGAAAGAAAGAAAAGAAAAAAAAGTGAAATTCTTAGATAAAAGAACCATTAACAGCCCTGGCCAGCGTGGCTCAATTCCCAGTCAGGCACATGCTGGAATTGTGGGCTCAATCCCCATAAGGGGCACGCAGGAGGCAATGGATCGATGTTTCTCTTTCTCCCTATCCCTTCTTCTCTCTCTAAAAATTAATAAAAGCATATTTTAAAATAACAGCTAATAGAAATAATGCATGATTTATTTATGGCATTGCCAGACCCAAGTAAATAACCAAAAGTGATTTCAATGGAATGTTACCTGGAGAGAATCGGATATCTGAAATAATATCTTTTCTGTGGTGAAAAGATACAAGATCCTCGAGAGTATCTGCATTCGCCATTAAGAAACTTCCATCACAGAGACCTACAGCCAAAGCTTTCCCATCAGGAGAAAAACAGCAGCATCGGCCACCTAGAAGAGGAAGACAGCATATGTCAGGTGACTCTCTTATTTAAAAAAAAAGTATGTATTTAAAGAGCCTTTCATTTCAAAGAGGATTCCTAGATTTATTACATCCTCAAATCAACATTAAAAAGGAATCAAAATCCAGGTAATAAAGTCTTTTATGAAAATCAATGGTATGGAATTTTAAGCAATAATTAATACAAAGCATTCATTCCCTCTTCTGAAAGTAACAAAAATAAGTACTGAGATGCACCTTAAAAGGAATCAAATTGCTAAACAAGAGTGAGAGTTTTCAACTAATATAAAAAGCTGATGACGTATGTGGAAAATTTTTTGAGGGGTGGGTGGTTACCTTCGTAGTTTCTATCCAACAAATCAGAAATTAAAGATATAAAGTCATCTTTATAAAAATGCTTTCAAATTTTAAAAAATCTGAAAATAAGCAATTATTAGTTTAAGCTAGGAATATCTATACATGTTTCAAAACCATACATGAAGAAATAATAATGTCAATATTATTTTATTTTATTTTTCTGAAAATAAGGGGTAGTGCTGCATTGGCAGCCACATAAAATTGAGCTTTGCCAACAGTAGGAGAAGCAGAAGGCACATTAAAATCCCTAAGACTTGGTACCTTGTGCCAAATTTGGAAAGGAAGGGATTGGGGTACAGGTGTTACAGAAAGAAAAGTTACAGAATGAATTAGGATCAAGTAGTTATTTAAATATGAAGCATATGATGAAGAAATCTAGGCCATGGTTTTTGAGATTTAAGAGTCAAGAGATGCCGACACGGAGCAGGGTGGCAGTAAAAGAGGGGATGAGAAATGGCAGGATTTGGATATTTTGAAGACAGAGCTGGTAAGACGTGGACGATGGACTATGAGAAAAAGACCAAAGTCAAGGAAGGCTATGTTTTTGTGTGAATGGTGATTCCATTTACTGAGACGGGGAAAAATTAGGAAAGGGAGAAATTTTGGTTTTTAGCCACCAAGTTAAGGATGCCTATGAACAACTCAAGTGAAGACATGAAGAGCCAGTTCTTCTCTGGAGCTCCGGGGTGAAGAGGCCGAGAGATAAATACGGGAAGCAGTATCACACAGATAGCAGCTATAGCCAAGAAACTGGATACCAACTTATTAATCTACTAGAGGCCTGGTGCATGAAATTTGTGCACTGGAGGGGGGTTCCCTCATCCCTTGGGGGATATCTGACTGATAGCTTAGGCCCATGGGAGCAGGCCTAAGCCGACAATCAGGCATCCTTGGCACTGCCATGGAGGTGAGAGAGACGCCCGCCACCACTGCTGTGCTAGCCAGCCGTGAGCTGAGAACAAGGCTTCTGTGGGAGGGCGCTGACCACCAGGAGGCAGCTCCTGCATTGAGTGTCAGTGTGTGTCATAGCTGTTTGGTCGATTTGCATATTAGCCTTTTATTATATTGGATTGCCACTCAGCTCCAAGTCCACCCCTTTTTCCTGGTATTGTGACACTGGAGCTGGATCCTGTAGACCGGTGGTTCTCAACCTTCCTAATGCCTTGACCTTTTAAGGTAGCTCCTCATGTGGTGGTGACCTCCAACCATAAAATTATTTCCGTTACTACTTCATAACTGTAATTTTGCTACTGTTATGAACTGTAATGTAAATATCTGATATGCAGGCTGTATTTTCATTGTTACAAATTGAACATAACTAAAGCATAGTGATTAATCACAAAAACAATATGTAATTACATATTGTGAAATATTTATTTCTAATTACAAATAAATGAAATTTTGTCTTGAATCGTGGTGTAGCATGGGTAACAGTCTTAATACGACAACAGTAAACTACATTGCTACACTTTGCTACACCCTAGGAGTGGTCTGTTGGTTCCTAAGACCATGGGAAATATGTGTTTTCTGATGGTCTTAGGCGACCCCTGTGAAAGGGTCATTCGACCCCAAAGGGGTCGTGACCCACAGGTTGAGAACCACTGCTGTAGACATTTTTCCTTTGCCAGCGGCCTTGATTTTGTCCAGTAGGAGGTGCTGAAGGGCCCCTTACAAGCCAAAGCAGAAGGAAGGAACTTTTCTGGGGCGCTTATGGGGGAGTTTCTCTGACACCACAGCAGATCAGCCCTCTGGCAAGTTTCTTTCCCACTGGCAGGTCGTAGTTCCTGTGACACCCACAGCCTCTCCAAAAAGATCTGCACCTCAGCCTGGGGAAAGGACTTCATTCCTTGTCTTGTCCACTAGCCTGTGGCTGGTACCTGCTTTCTGCAGTTGCTACTTCTATACCCCTTAAGAATCCTTTTTCCAAACCCTTTTATTAGATAATACTTCATATTAAATCCTCCTGTTCCAATTCCTGGGGTATCAGTTAAGAAACTGTTTCCTGCTTCTTCACTGATATAGAATTGGTACTGACGTGGTCATGGGAGACAGCCCATTAAAGAGAGGACTTCTGGAACTGGTTTGCTCACGTCTTTGCGTATGAACAGAGTGCTAAATCTCTGCCAATGAGCAATGGGAGGCTTAGTAATACAAGGTATCACTGGCATAGCAATTAGTTCAGTTCTATCCTGCGATTGACTATGGTAAGTATCTACTGAAATAAGTGCCCCAGGAGAGCAAAAGGCTATTGTCCTTGACCTGACTTAAACCACCACTTAAACACCACAACGGAGAGCTGCAGATTCAACCGCTTTTCAGACCTGAGCCCATTTACACTCAGAGCCCCTTGATTAAAGGGGAGGCAGGCCCACGCAGGAAAAACTCAGCAGCACTGCCACATATGAAGTAAATTTTCTCCCAAGTGTCCGTGGCCACTTATCAGGATGACTGTGACAGAGGAAAAAAACACACCCAGCTTTCAGGAATTACCAGACACAAGCTCTGAATTGACATTAATTCTTGAGACTACAAAGCACTGCTGCTGTACACCAGCAAACGTGGGCCCGATGGTGAGCACGTGGCAGGAGAAGATTTAGTCCAGTTTTTTTTTTTAATATATTATATTGATTTTTCACAAAGAGGAAGGAGAGGGATAGAAAGTCAGAAACATTAATGAGAGAGAGACTCAGTCAGCCGCCTCCTGAACACCCCAAACTGGAGATGTGCCTGCAAGCAAGGTACATGCCCCTGACCGGAATCGAACCCAGGACCTTTCAGTCCGCAGTCCGACGCTCTATCCACTGAGCCAAACCGGTCTCGGCTTTAGTCCAGTTTTGAATCCATGCACTCAGGTGGTCTGTGGACCTCACCCAATTCCTGAATTGGCATAGAAATACTTGGCAACCGGTAGGATCCTCTCCACTGACTCTGTGCGCCATGGGGTGAGGTCATCACAACCGGAAGAACTAAGTGAAAACCCCGGAAACTCCTCTCTCTACCAAGACAATAACCAAGCAAAACTGCTAGCCTGCCAACTGCAAACGTCAGTGATGCCACCTCCGACCGGCAACAGCAGGCGTGAGAACAGCTGCCACGTCATCAGTGAGACCTGCCTGCTGGGTCTGGGCTCAAATCAGGTGGATTTTAAGGTCACAACTATGGATAATATGTTTATTCAGTAGTGACTCTAATCGAAGTTACTCTTCCGGATGCATGCTTCTAGATCTTTCCTAGAGCAAATCAGCACAGCCCCTAGCGTTTTGCATGCAGCCATCGCCCTGGTTAGTGCTTTTTTCTCCAGATCAATTTGTGAGGACAACTACAAGTGAATTGCTTTTACCTGGCTGGTATCTGCGTACACCTTCAAAGCCCTGCCTCAGCACTATCTCACCTCTCCTGTCCTTTGCCATAACATAGTCCACCGAGATCCTGATCGGCTCGACCTTTCACAAAACATCTCAACGGCCCACTACATGGATGACATTATGCTGAATGGATCTGGGGAGCAGGAAGCGACAGTACTTTAGATGCCTTAGGAAGACATGCGCAAATCAAGAGCATGGCAGAGAATCCCACGAAAATTCAGGGACCTGCCACCTCAGGGAAGTTCCTGGCCTACGTCAAGATATTCTTTCCACAGGGAAAGTCAACTGGCTGTACCCCACGATCCCTACCACAAACAAAAGGAACAAAATGCTTGGTAGGCCTTTTTGGTACAACATTGACCACATCCGAATGAGCTGTGTCTACCCATCTATCAAGTCACCTATAGGGCCTTCAGCATCCAGGGGGAGGCAAGCTGATTTCTTACTAGGTCTTATGACCGAGCAGATCCAGTGATGCCCAATGTGTCTGTGGTGAACAGGGGTGCTACACGGAGCCTCTGGAAGGCCACCGAAGGAGAATCACATTGCAGAGCTCAGATTTGAGAGAAAATCCATGCCTTCTTTTACAGATAAGTATTTTCCTTTTGAGAAGCTGCTTCCGGTTTGCTATAGAACTGGTTACAGAGTAAATGCTAACTATGGGATACAGGTGACTGTGTGTCCAGAGACTTCCTATCATGACCTAAAGTTTGTGACCAACCTAACAATCACCTGGATGTGCACAGCATCCATCCATCAGGTGGAAATTCTATTTAGTAAAAGAGTAATATGCAAATTGACTGTCTTTTTAACACACCAGATGGCCACCCTCATGTGGTCAAAGATGGCTACCCCCATGTGGACACACAATGGCTAACAGAGGAGGTCAGTTGTAGATGATCAGGCCAGCATGGGAGGGCAGCTGGGAGGGACCAGACCTGCAAGGGAGGGCAGTTGGGACGATCAGGCCTATAGGGGATGCAGTTAGGGGTGACCAGGCAGGCAGAAGAAGGCAGTTACAGGCAACCAGGCCTGCTGGGGAGGACAGCAGAGGGGAACCCAGGCTTTCAGGGGAAGGCAGTTATGGGGGACCAGACCTTCAGGGGATGGCAGTTAGGGAGTACCAGACTTGCAGGGGAGGGCAGTTGGGGGCAATCAGGCAGGCAGGAGAGGGCAGTTGGTGGGATAAGACCTGCAGAGAAAGGCAGTTGAGGGGAACCAGGCCTGCAGGGGAGGACAGTTATGGGGCAATCGGGCCAGCAGGGGAGCAGTTAGGTGTTAATCAGGCCTTCAGGGGAGTGGTTAAGGAGTTATCAGGCTGGTAGGCAGAAGCAGTTAGAGGCAATCAGGCAGGCAGGAGAGTAGTTGGGAGCTAGCAGTCCTGAATTGTGAGAGGATGTCCAACTGCCCATTTTGGCCCAATCCCACCAAGATCAGGCCTAAATGGGCAGTCGAATATCCTTTGAGGGGTCCAAAATTGGAGAGGGTGCAGGCTGGGCTGAGGGACAACCATGCATGAATGTCATGCACTGGGCCTCTAGTGGAGTAGAAAAGACCAGGCTTGGCCAGATCTGGAAATTACAAGTCATTTGCATGAACAGGTGCATCAGAATCCTTTACCAGTAATTCTCACTGCAATGCCTCCTCTATGTCTACACCTCTATGTCTATTCCTTCTGATCAGTTGGTGAGGAAGAAAAAAACTTAGCCAGGTTTAGAGATGCTTCTACACAGTACGTTTGTGGCCATCTGAAAGCACTGCAACCCCATGGAGGGGTGACCCTGAAGGACGCTCTGCCCGGACAACAGCTTCTGGCCTGGGTGGTTTTTCTCTAAGCCGCGGTCCCGCCACTCAGCTCCGGCCCTCCCTCCAGCGAGCTTTCCTTCCCCAGTGAGCACCGCACTGTCCACTGAGCCTGCAGCCTCCAGCGAGCTTCCTCTCCGCTGACAGCCCGGGTTCTGATGGCAGCCACGCCTCTTCCAAACCAGGTCTGAATCCCCAGCAAGTTCCTTCCTCGCTCCCTCTCCGCAGCTCACTAGGTCTAGCGTCTGCCTTCTGTTGTGGCTGCTTTTATAGCTTTTTCAGTAGGTAACCACATTTTACTAATTAACTGTTCTTTTTATTTTTATTTTATTTATTTTTATATATTTTATTGATTTTTTACAGAGAGGAAGGGAGAGGAATAGAGAGTTAGAAAGATCGATGAGAGAGACATCGATCAGCCACCTCCTGCACGCCCCCTACTGGGGATGTGCCCGCAACCAGGATACATGCCCTTGACCGGAATCGAACCCAGGACTTTTCAGTCCGTAGGCCGATGCTCTATCCACTGAGCCAAACCGGTTTCGTCAAGTGTTCTTTTTATTAAACTTTCCCAGTTTAAACGACTAGCATGGTCTGTGTTCTGCCTGAACAATGACTGGGAAGATACCTGAAGTGGGAGCACACCTGTGGGGAAAGGCAGGCCGGGAGAGAACCCCAGCAGCAGTCGTGCGTGCGGAGAGCGGGAAGAAGAGGCAGGACCAGCAGAGGAAAGAAAGAAAGGAGGCGGGCAGGTAGAAGGGGAACCTGAGCCAAGTGAAGACAGCGCTTCAGCAGAGAAAGAACGGGGGAATCGAGCGGGAATCGAGCTGAAGGTGATTAGGATGAGGACTGAGCTCAGTGAACCAAGAGATGAAAGCCTCACCGCAGCGGTGTGTGATGGGAGCATCAGCCACGGCGGAGAGCGGTGGTGCCGTCAAGCATCACACACGCTAATTTCCTCAACCCGTTCAGCTGTCTGGGCGCAGAACAGGCAGGTGAGAAGCTGAGTTTAAGTGAAGATGAATATAACAAGAATCCTTAACAACTACAGTGGTACCTCAAGATACGAGTGCCCTAACATACGAGATTTTTGAGATACGAGCCGTCGAGCGAGCGATTTTTGCTTTGAAATACGAGCAACAGTTGAGATAGGAGTCATCATGCAGATCGGCCGGCTGCACACGACCCACCAGTTTACAGAGGCTCAAGAATCTCATAATTTCCCACGCCTCAAGGTTACGAAGGAATTAAACTCATATCTCGAGGTACCACTGTATAAGCAAAAACTCCCCAGGGATCAAAAATAAAAAGAGGGCAGAAAACTAAAGCGATAGAATAAGGTCACATATTCCAGAGGGCTGAAGAGACTAGTCTTGCCTCAAGGTCTCCTGAATAAAACTAGAACTTTTGAGAAGCTATATATTCATTGTGTTGATATAATACTGGTTTCAAATCTGAGGTTAATTTTAAGTTCCAAAATACCAGTAGTGAAAATGTAATGCCATTATTTCCAAATTTAAAAATATTCTGATATCTGAATCATTAGCATCTTCAGACATTTGGATTATATACTGTATTAAGTTTTTTATTTTTTTTTAAAGATATATTTTATTGACTGTTTACAGAGAAGAAGGGGGAGAGATAGAGAGTTAGAAACATCCATGAGAGAGAAGCATTGATCAGCTGCCTCCTGCACACCCAATACTGGGGATGTGCCAGCAACCAAGGTACATGTCCCTGACCGGAATCAAACCTAGGACCTCTCAGTCCGCAGGCCGACACCCAGTTTGGCTCAGTGCATTAAGTTTTTTTAATTCAACATTGGTTATATAAAGTATGCTTACCAAGTGTATCAGTTAATAATGTAGATTTTGTAATCAAAGAAAACAATAATTTCAAGAGAAACATCAAAAGTGCTTTATTGAAAGTAATGTCCATCGCTAGCTACACATTTCCCCCACTTTTCAGGTAATGTGTGGGTACTGTCCCAATAGAACTCCTCTTGTTTTGAGGCAAACCATTCAGAGACCCACTTTTCCACTTCCCCGTATGTTGTGAAGTGCTGCTCAGAAAGTGCGTGGTTGGATAGGAACAAGTGTTCATCTAAGGAGCAGGGTCTGGTGAATATGGTGGGTGGGTTAATACTTCCCAGGCAAGTCTTTTAACGAGTCTTTAACTGGTTTTGAATTGTGTGATGGTGCGTTTTCATGAAGCAAAATTACTTTGCTGTGTCTTCTGGCACATTCTGGTTGTTTTATGATCAAAGCATGGTTCAAATTGATTATTTGCTGTCAGTAGCAATCAGTATTAATGGCTTCACTTGGTTTTAGAAGCTCATAATACACCACAGCGTCTTCATTCCACCAAATGCAGAGCATTGTCTTCTTTCTGAAGCGATTTGGCCTTGAAGTCAATATTGATGGTTGATCTGGATCAACCCATGATTTTGTGCCTTTGGGATTCTCAAAATCCACTTTTCATCACCAGTCACAATTCGATGCAAAAAAAGACTTTCGTGCTGTTGAAGCGACACTTTACTGATGACTTTTCGGTTTTCCATTTGTCTTTTGTTCAGTTGATGTGGCATCCATTTTCCTTCATTTAAAATCGTTCCCATTGCTTGTAAACAATTTGATTGTTTGCTGAACATTTATTTAATCTTTCTGCAAGTTGTTTTTGAGTTTGACACCAATCTTCCTCCAATAATGCTTGTGATTGTTGGTCTTCGAACTATTTCGGTTGACCTGGACGTTCTTTGTCTTTCACATCGAAATCATCACTTGAAGCGTTGAAACCAGAGTTCACAAATATCTTGAGATGGAGCATGTTCACCATAAGCTTCCCGAAGTACACAATAACTTTCAGCGCACTTTTCTTCAAAATAATGAGTTAAACTTCCTGCAAATGCTTTTCTGAGACATGAAACTGGACATTTTTAAATTTTATTATTTTATTTTTAAATTTCTTTATTGATTCAGGTATTACATGTGTCCTTATTCCCTCATTACCCCCCACCTCCCATTCATGCTCCCACCCCGCTGTCTGTGTCCATTGATTAGGCTTATATGCAGGCATATAAGTCCTTTGGTTGACCTCTCCCCTTTACCCTTATCATCCCCTACCTTCCCTGAGGTTTGACGTTCTGATTGATGTTTCTCTGTCTCTGGATCTGTTTTTGTTCATCAGTTTATGTTCATTATATTCCACAAAGGAGTGAGATCACGTGATATTTATCTTTCTCTGTCTCGCTTATTTCACCTAGCATAATGCTTTCCATCTCCATCCATGTAGTTGCAAATGTTAAGAACTCCTTTTTTACCGCAACATAGTATTCCATTGTGTGGATGTACCACAGTTTTTAAATCCACTCATCTGCTGATGGGCACTTAGGCTGTTTCCAAATCTTAGCTATGCTGGAAATTCAACATTTTTAAACATAAAAATATCTATGATGTTAACATCTTCAGAAAATTTGACATATGAAGTTTTGAAGCTTGCTGTCAATATAACAAAATGGCATATCAAATCGTATATATATAAACATATGTGTAACTCCAGCTATTGAAAAAAATCCGCATTATTAACTAGTACACCTGGTAGTTTCTTACTTCTCTGAAGTCTTATAGAGAAAAGTCAACTGAGCAAAGTTTCAGCTGAAAATAATTCTTACTCTAGTCCAATGACTTTGTAAAGTGGAATATTGGTTTCCGAGGGTTGCCATACAAAGCTACCACAAACTGGGCGGCTTAAAAAACACAAGTCTATTCTCTCACAGTTCTGGAGGCTAGAACCATGGTCGGCAAACTGTGGCTCATGAGCCACATGTGGCTCTTTGGCCCCTTGAGTGTGGCTCTTCCACAAAATACCATGGCCTGGGCGAGTCTATGTTGAAGGAGTGGAGTTACAAGAAGTTTAAAAAATGTGGCTCTCAGGAGAAATTTCAATCATATTGTTGATATGTGGCTCTGTTGACTAATGAGTTTGCCGACCACTGGGCTAAAACACCCCAGCCAACGTGTTGGCAGGGCCACACCCCCTCTGAAAGCTCTAGGAAAGATCCTTTCTTGCTTCTGGAGTTTGCTGACAATCATGGTGCCCTTTGACTAGTTACTATTAAACTGAATTATTTGTTTGGCAAAATTCTCATTAGATAGTGTACATTAACTATAATGACTTTTCAAATAAAATGTTAAGCCTCACGACCATAAATTCTATATATTCATTTATAAAAGAAAATTGCATTTGTTTACTGAATGTTTGAAAGCAATAACTGTGTTTTATAATATTTAAACCAGTATAACTTCAGTAATTTTGTTAGAATTAACTCAACCAATATAAAAACATATATATATATATATCCCTTTGCAGTTATAAAAATCTACCCGATTTCTTCTTGAATCGATGACAAACATTTTTAAAACATGGTTATAGAAGAATATGTAAAACAAAAATACAGAATCATGACTTTCTCTGCAATCCTATATAATAAAAAGCATAGTAAGCAATTTGTCCCCTCGATCAGGAGTTCATTCAGAAGTTTGACCAAGGGGAGGGGCTGGCCAGGGGAAGGGAGGGAGTACCCGGTTGGTAGCCGGCAGCCGCTTGGGGCACTACCAGTGCATGAATTTCATGCACTGAGCCTCTAGTCTAATAGAAGATCCAGTCCTAAAAGGAGCCAGTACTTCTGGCAGACAATTCTTCAGGACGAATACAAGACATAAATCTGCAGAGTTAGGAAGCACGCCAAACCCCAAACAGAATATACTAAAATAAAATACATATATGCATGATTTTATTAAATTACAGAACTACAGAACAAAATAAAAGAGACAGCAGAAACCAGAGGAATAATAACTCTCAACTAAGAACTTCAGAAGTGGTTAAATTAACGTTTAAGAATGAAAGTAAAAAATCAAAACATGTTCACACTGTGGCATACTAAGAGCAGGGTGGTGGCAATAGTCCACCCTGAGTGTAATGCACTGCCTTCTGAGAATTTAAAACAACAATAGTAAAACCGTATAAAAAGAGTTTGCTTTTTAAGAATTGTAATGTCACTGATAAAATAGTTCAGCTGCCAGAATAGACCATTTCTTACTATGCCACTGATTTGGACATAGGAAGCTGAAGGAATGTCCCACGAATCTTTATGAAAGAACTCTAAGACTGTATTTAGGAAGAAAGAAAATGATACGAGAATAAAGTTTGAGATATAAGAAGAAAAAGTGAACAAAGCAATGTATAAGCATAGAAAACCTAAGTAAACTCTGACTGCATACAACAATAATATCTCATTGAAGTGGGTTAAAAAACACAGAAATCCTAAAAAAATAAAAAGTAAAGCATGTAATTCAGCAATTCCACTCCTGAGTATTTACCTGAAGAAAGCAAAAACACTAACTCAAAAATATATATGTACTCCTCTAGTCACTGCAGCATGATTTACAATAGTCAAGATATGGAAACCACCAAAGGGTCCACAGATGGGTGAATGGATAAAGAAAATGTATATCTCTTTCTCTCTCTCTCTCTCTCTCTCTCTCTCTCACACACACACACACACACACACACACACACACACACACTAAGCTATTATTTAAATAGCCATAAAATAGAGTGAAATCTTGCCTTGAAGGCATTGTGCTATTAATACTAAAGTAAGTGAGACAGAGAAATCCCAATACCATATGATCTCCCTTATATGTGAAATCTAAAACAAACAAACAAACAAACAAACTCAAAGCTCATAGATGCAGAGAAACTGGGTGCGGGCAAAATGGGTGAAGGAAGTCAAAAGGTACAAACTTTCAGTTATAAAATAAGCCATGGGATGTAATGTACAGCATGGTGATACCATTAACACTTATTCCATATTTGAAAATTACCGAGAACAGACCTTAAACAGTCTCAGCACAATAACAAAAATTTTGTGACTCTGTATGGTGATGTATATGTTAACTAGATTTATTGTGATCATTTTACATTATATACAAATAAGCAATCATTGTATATCCAAAACTAGTAATGTTATATGTCAATTATACTTCGTTTAAAAAAAGAAAAAGAAAATCTGATGGGTGTTAAAACCAAGTATGTTCCCAATTTGACTAATCAGGACTTCCTAGGGCTCTGTGAAGAAAAGAGTATTTGGTAGCCTGGTTTTTCTGTGTACTCAGACGTGTGACCGTGGTTTTAGAATCCGTTTTACCTTTTCACATTTATAATCCAAGTTCAGAACCATGAAATATTTGGTAATTCTAATTCTTGCCAACAAACAAACAAACAAACTACCAGAGAATGAAAAGGCTGGATATCAATCACTTTTAAAAAAGGAAGTACAGTGGCCGGAGTTCAAGTGTTCTAGAGATTGTGATTAGCTTCAGATTTTATCAAGAATACATGTTAAATATTTAACAGGAACCCTAGAAGAAGAGGATAGACTGTAATTTTTAAGTTGGTAGCAGGGAGTAAAAGTAAATTCAACGACTGAATTACAAATTCGCGTTACACGTTACATAACTTCAGCAGGCCCTTAGCACAGCTAGCCAGATCCTGCCCTTCATCTACTGATTCTATCATATTTCTCACAATTTCCAACTTTTTCAGCCAGCGGTCCGCCTACGATTATCCTCATGCTATAAGCGCTCTGTGTATCCCCATCAGCCCTCCGGTGATAAAACAGCCTTGCTCCAGCCACTGAACCCTCTACCGGGATAGGCCAGCCTCATTCGCTTCCTACAAATGTGCTCAGTTCTGTTTCACCTAAAATATCCTGCCATCAGCTCTGCTACTTTTTTTAAAATATATTTTTTATTGTTGGTAGTATGACAAATATGTCCCATTCCCCCCCCTCCCCCCTGCTATTCCTTTTTAAGTTAAGGCCTTCTTTCTTAGTTTTCAATTTTGAATTACACATACTCCACAGTCATGAAGGGTAGAAAGCTTAGCTTCTGTTTCTTCCTATATTTTTTTCTTCCAACATCAACTGGCATGGGATAGTCATGAGCACAGGAGGTCCCATAAAGCAGACTTTATAAGACAATTAGTTTTGTTTATGTAGCACCACGAGCAAGTGGACAGAGAACGGATATTTAGTCTTTTATAATATACTGACCATTGCGTTCTTACATTTGTGAGGCTATAAACATGGTGACCACTTACTCTGTGTCCGAGTCTGAGAGTCTCTTACCCTTTTTCAGTTTCCGGACGGCCAGCATGCAGTGGCTGGGAGAGAGATCCCATATTCTCAAGGTTTTGTCATCGCTCACGGTCGCACAGATGGGCAGATAGGGATGAGTGGCCAAACCCCACACTTCTCCTTCCATGTGTCCCTATACAGAAAACACAGCGAAGGTAAATTTAACCCAAAGCTCTGTGGATTCAGGAAACAACTAAAGACAATTTTGATAACATGTGATAAAGACAGAATAATGAATAATGAGTAAGTCTACTAAAACTTTTCTCGGGAATACATATAAGACAACTGTATCTCCACAATTACAACACAATCAAGCCTCTATGAAAAGTAGCTTAGAATCCTAAAACATCCACTGGATGAAGGAAGCAGGAATGGGCTGCCCTCGAATGTTAATAAATGCCACGGAGGGGGAACAGCCTGATGACAGAGTAAATGTCATCACCAGTGAATGTGGTGAAAATAATAATAAAAATACAGCGCACATTTCTAGTCTCTGGAAATGGTTCCAAGGAGAAGCAACAAGCGAAGAAACATTTAAATAACGATCTAAATGAACTGCAGTGTCTGCAGTATTTGAACTGAGACCCACTCCCCTTCTCCTCTTCCTAACTCACTGATGTGGGAACTCCACAACAGAAAGCAAGAACACTCCTCTCCTGTTCACAGGTACCAGTTAGAGCAGCGGTTCTCAACCTGTGGGTCGCGAACAGCTAGCAGGGTCTCCTAAGACCATCAGAAAACACAGAGATTTACATTAAGGTTCATCACAGTAGCTAATTACAGTGATGAAGTAGCGACAAAAATAATTTTATGGTTGGAGATCACCGCAACATGAGGGACTGTATTAAAGGGTTGGGGCATTAGGAAGGTTGAGAACCACTGAGTTAGAGGGTATCTTCCCAGAAGGGGCAGGCGTCAGCATCTCTCAGCCTGTCCCCCCCGCGCCCCGCCCCCCGGTACCTCCTACTGATGCTAAAGTCTCAGCAGGTGTTGCTGGAAGGTGGGGTCTCCCCTCTTCGGCACGGCACGCCCTCATTCTGAAATGTTGTCCCACCCAGGCTGCGGTGCCCCTGAGCAATCTGAGACCTCAGTGTCAACCAGGAAGACCTAAGCTACTGCTTCACACACACACACACACACACACACACACACACACACACAAGCCCTCAGAATCTAAAGGAAAGAGCCCTCCGTTGTTCTCGTCCTTAACTCCAGGGCCTTGGACAGAGGTTTTGACTGGGTGAGCAGAAAGCCATAAAAGAGCCTCTAATCTCTTCTCAAAGGAACGATTTCATTTAGTGCCAGTGTGGGAAAGTTCTGGCCTGCAGGTGCTCTCACACACGGTGGAGGCAGCAGGTGGTGATGCGATGTGACTGGCAGACTCCAGGGACATACAGACTGAATCAAAAGCCAGTTTGCCCAAAAGAAGCAGGGCAAACTCAGGGCTAGCTGAGAGGAGACTGCTTAAAAAGTAAAAATAACAACAAAAATCCCTCGCTAACCTAGGGACCTGTTCCTTTTAAGAAGCCTGAATTTAACGGGTTTAGTCTGCGGGGCGATTTATGTTCCAGGGAAATGTTGAAAACAGAGGTTTTTGGTTGGTGGTGGTCAGGGAAAGAGGTCACCAGAGGAAAGCACACTCCCCATCATCGTATGAAGCCGATATTACCCCAGTACCAACACCAGATAGAAACGACGAGAAAACCACAGGCCAACATGCCGTATAAAACACTGGCAAACTAATTTCATTATAGCATTAGACACCACAACCCAATGGAATTCATACCAGGAATGCAACGTTGGCTTAAAATCTGAAAACCAATTAATGCACTATATCATTAAAATAATAAACCAAAACCACATGATAACTTCAATTGATTAGAGAATAAGCATTTGACAAATACTTCGGTGGAAAATATGAGACAAACTGGGAAGAAAAGAATAATTCCTCAAGCTGACAAGGGGCATCTACGAAAAATCCAGTTAACACTGGAGTTAATGGTGGAAGATTGGAGGCTTCCTCCCTACAACTAGGAACACGACAAGGATGTCTGCTCTCATGACTTCTAGTCAACAATGTGCAGAGAGTCTGGTCAACTAATTAGGCAAGAAAAAGACACAGGCATCCAAATTAAAAAGGGGAAGTAAAACTATCTCTCTTTGCAGGTGACACACTCTTGTGTGCAGAAAATCCTAAAAAATCCACTAAAACACTACTAGAACTAATAAATAAGTCACTTTAATAAAGTAATGATGGGACTTGTACACTGAAAATTATAAAACACTGTTGAAAGAAGTTAAAGATCTAAGTAAATGGAGAGATCCCATGTTCATGGATTACAGGACTTGATATTGTTAAAAGGCATACTTCCCACACTGGTTCTGCTGCTACTAATATTGCTGTACATGCTTTTTGATATATACATGTGAATACTCCTGTTGTGTACATACACTGCTACACTTTTAATTACTACAGTTTTATATTACGTTTATTTCTAGCATGAAGAGTTTCTCAAAACTTTTTTGGCCACTTCAAAATATCTTTAAACTGAGACAGAGAAATTCAAATACCATATGATCTCCCTTATATGTGATATCTAAAACAAACAGAAACTGGGAGAGCTTTAACTTTTAAAGTCTCAGAACTTGTAAAAAATTTCATTAGGATTTAGATTATGATCACTTTGAATTTATAATTTATTCAGTTCTTTTATGTGTTTAGTAAAATTGTATACTTTTCTTTTATGTCTTTAGTAAAATTGTATACAGGCCTTGCATATTTTTACTGGTGTTTATTCCTGATTATTTGTATAGTTTTCTTTATGAGTACCGTTTTTGTGTTATTTTCTAACTGGTTATTGCTAATATATAGAACTACTACATTGATTTTTATGTGTCAATTACATTTCATCACCACATAAGTTCTTAATAAGTTCGATTAAATTTTCAGTTTATTCTCTTCAATAGTCAATGTATAGGTTATAATATCTGCAAAATATTGAGTGTTGTTTTTAACAAATCTTTTTTTATTTTGTTTTGTTTTACTAAACTGGCTAAAATCCAACATAGAGTTGAACAATAATGGAGAGAACTGGTATCCTTATCTTGTTTCTAATGCATAAGAATATATTTGAAAACTTAAACTCTATAATAAGTATAAAAATATTAGAATGTCATTTTATAATTATGAAATTATGTGTGGGTTGTGTGTTTTAATAGTTCCATTTGTAGATTCATCTGTGAAAATGTACTTAGGTTATCATTTTCAAGAAATCATAAACATGCTGAACACCATAATGCCATCATCTCTTTACTTCAATGGAGTATTATGTGACTAAAATTAAAATATAAGATGTGACAGTTTGACAGTTAATTTAATATAAAATATGTTATTTGCTTATAAATTCTCCTTGGTACACCAGGAGAATATATTAACAATGAAGTATGTGCAATATTCTCATCTATGTTTCCTCTTTGGTATTTTAACAGGAGTGAAGTGAGGGTTAGAGAAAAAAAAGTCTGTATTAAGAAAGAACATAATTATTTTTAAGGGTAAAAAGCAAACCCAAAATTGGTGTTATTATATAGAGTTGCATGAGGGCAATTTTTCCTTAGGGTAAATAAGTGATTTTTCAATCAGTGCGCAGCAAGGATTTTTAGAATATGCAATACCTGACTATTTAGTCGGTGACATTGACCTCTTTTCCTTTGGATTATCAAAACAAAACAAAAAAAGACAACAGCCAACACAACAATAGTTATCCTGTGTGAATGAAACAAAATTATACTTTTTTTGGTCAGATTGGCAAAAAATGTATTTCTTGGTGTGCCACAGAATTTTAGTAATTAGTTTGTGAGCCATGAGATGAAAAAGGTTGAAAATCGCTGGGGTAGAGCCTATCTCACTTAGTGTATTTTACACTGTCAATTTATTTCCCCCCCTACTTTTCAGAAAAAACGTAATACATATGGAAAATGTACATGTGAAAAATGAGTACAGCGTTCCCTGCTGTTTCATTTTACATTTCTACCACAGACATTTTTTTTATTTCTGGATTTTAAAAAAGGTTTTTATTAATTTCAGAGAGAAGAAGGGAGAGAGATACATTAACGATGAGAGAAAATAATCAATCGGCTGCCTCCTGCACGCCTCCTACTGGGGATGGAGCCTGCAACCTGGGCATGTGCTCTGATGGAGAACTGAACTCAACCTCTTGGTACTGGGTTGTTGCTCAACCACTGGGCCAAACCCCAAGCACATATTTCTAGAATTTTTTTGTTTGTTTTATTATGGACATACAGGGTGGGAAAAATATGCTTATAGTTGTGAATACACAAAAGTTTATTCTTGTATTATTATTTATTATATAATTTTCCATATAAACTACAGTAAAGCTATTTTTAGCCCCACCTTTCATTTTCAGCAGCAAATTTTAAAAAAATATATTTTATTGATTTTTTACAGAGAGGAAAAGAGAGGGATAGAGTTAGAAACACCGATGAGAGAGAGACATCGATCAGCCGCCTCCTGCATGCCCCCTCCTGGGGATGTGCCCACAACCAGGATTACATGCCCTTGACCGGAATCGAACCTGGGACCCTTTAGTCCCCAGGCCGACGCTCTATCCACTGAGCCAAACCAGTTTCGGCTTCAGCAGTAAATTTTTAATATACATTCATTTTTAAGTTTTCTAAGTTAGAAACTTGAGAAAGAATGAAGTAAACTGAAGTTTTACAGAAAAACAATGGCCATAGGTTCAACAAATATACCTCAAAGAAATAAAATGAAATATGAAATAAATGCTCTGGGTAAATTAAACTGTTTTTTCTTTCCATTGGTTTGTTTTACAGTAACTAATTACTTATTATCCCCATGATATCATGCACATTTATTTACTGAAGCTATGCATTTAGCTATAATTAAATACAATTTTTTGATACATAGTAGTAACATTAACAAATATTTCTCTAATTAATTTAACACCATTTTCACCAATATAAACTTTAGCTCTTGGGTATTTTATCAACTGTATATTAAGGGATAAAAAGCATATTAACACTTGAAATTACCTGAACCAGAAGTGTTATTGGGCCACTTTTATCCACTTCTAGAATTTCACCATTCTTTGTGCCAACTAAAATATGACCATGTCCCAACGATATGGCACGTATAGATGGGTTATCTTCCAAGAGAAGACCTGAAATGTTAAATGTAGAAGTTCCTCTAGGTATCAATTAGAATAATACAAGGATATATATATATATTGCTAAAGATGCTCTTCTGACAATGAAAATCACATTACAAGGTTGCTTTCTCCTACACTAACTATTCTAATAAATGCACTACATTTTTTCCATTCAATTTACTAATCTCAAATGCAAGTACCACCTATATACTACAAACGTATGATTCTATATAATCCCAGATCACCTACTGTCATTCTGATAACTGTTTCTTTTCCCTTTATATCTGTACCTCCGTATACACCTTCTGACCCTCTAAGAGCATGTGTAATATTCTCGTTAGTAATTATAATTCAATTAAATTTCAGATTAATTCATTTGTGTCTACTGTGCCTAAGGCAGGCTTCAGAAATAATTGGTAAACATGATAGAGCGAGCTCCTGCCCTCACAGGGCATATAATGAGAAAAGCAGATGCTGTCTATATGAGAACCATATTGAAAAAGAGCATACAGTAAGGGAATCAACCCTTTTCTGGAAGGAGAATGGGAGGGAAAGGGATCATCCTAGAAGAAATGATGTTTGAGATTTGAAAAATGAATATTCGGCAATGTAACAGGAGGAAGAAAAAGGGAGGAGAAAGAGCAAAGTCATGGCCAAAGTACAGCAGCTCCTCCTCCATAGGGAATATGTCCCAAGACCCCAGTGGATGTCTGAAACTACGGATAGTAGCACACCCTGTTTTTCGCTTTACAGACGTACTTATGATACAGTTTAATTTGTAAGTTAGGCACAGTAAGAGATTAGCAACAATAGCTAATATTAAAATAAAACAATTGTAACAATACACTATAAGAAGAGTTATGTGAATGTGGTCTCTCTCACAATATTATATTGTACTTGACTCACTCTTCTTGTGATGATGTGAGATGACAAAATGCCTTATGAGTAATTTTTGCTTAAAGGAAGCACTTTCTGGCTTCTTTCTGGCATGCCTGAGTTGCCCCATCACTTCTTCTGTGCTTTGGGGCCATTAAGTAAAATAAAGGTTCCTTGAACACAAAAGCTGATACCACAACAGTGGATCTATCACCGTGGCATTAGATGGCTGCACTGGGCAGAGGGAAGAGCCAGATCCAGGCAGGACTGCACAGAAGAGGAGATGCCTTCACACCACTCAGAACAGCGCCAATCTAAAGCTCACCAACTGCTCGTTTCTGAATTTCCCATTCATATTCCGAGACCGAGGTTCACCACGGGTAACTGCAGCTGTCTAACTATGGCTGAGGGGGGTCACTGCACCATAGAAAGGCCTGGAGGTCAGGGAGAGACACAGTGGCTTCACGTGCTGAGAGGAAGGTAAAGCAAAGGAGGCCTGCGAGGCGGGACACAAAACACACTCCTGATGGTGGCACATGTGATGTTCACGGGGCAGTTTTCTTTGGAAAATTAACAATGTTAAAAACTAACGCTAATCATCTTTGGTTAATGTGTTTACCCTGTATATCCCAGAAAAGTTTTTTTTTTAAGTATATTTTATTGATTTTTTACAGAGAGGAAGGGAGAGACATAGAGTTAGAAACATCGATGAGAGAGAAACATCGATCAGCTGCCTCCTGCACACGCCCTACTGGAGATGTGCCCGCAACCAAGGTACATGCCCTTGACCGGAATCGAACCTGGGACCCTTCAGTCCGCAGGCTGATGCTCTATCCGCTGAGCCAAACCAGTCTCGGCCACAGAAAACAGTTTGGGAGGATAGCAGTGATTCCAGCATTCAGTTAAGTGGCTTCTCCCATTTAGCTCTGATGCCTGTCTAGTAAGGAAGGGAAAATTTACTGCACGTGCTCTACCTCAGTGACCACAGGTGTTTATGAGCCATTACTCTTTTTCCACAAAGTAAAGTAAATCTCAAATCACCTTTAGACTCTGGGGCCAACGCGGCTCTTTTTATAGCGTAGGTCTTGAGACATCTCTCAAAGGAGTCATCCCAAAGCGCGACGACGCCATCTTTCCCTCCAGTAACAAATCCCTGTAAAAGTGAAGCTTTCAGTTAATGAAAACCCAAATGTTTTAAAAAAAATAAGCCTCTTTGTGTTGAAAAATTCTGCAGGAAAGTGCCTTTATGGGCAAAAGCTACTGCTTGGAATGAGTGGAAATTAGTATAAGAATCCATTGCATGTTTTTAAACATCAATACGGAGCCTGCAAAGATATTTACAGTGTGTATTTATATACATTCAACTTTTAGGACAGTTTGTAAGCTGGAGCCATAAGGTAGCGCTATTGCTTTCAGCAGGGCACATCAGTTCTCCTGCAGGCTTCATAATCCTCTCCTTCAAAAAGAAAATTATCAGAAGCTACCTTATAGGGCATGGTGATAATCTAGAACACGCTTAAACAATTTTTGACCTATAGGAAGTGATTAATACACATTAAGTTAGACATTTCTTTTTAAACAGCATTTGAAAGAGGAATAAAACAAGGGTATGAGACTAGCTCACAGATTATTTCTGAATGGCTCAACTAAGGCGAATGCCACTGTCCCTTTACTTGTTAAAATGCTCTCCACTGCAGGATCAAATTCTGCTGAACTGAAAGGATCTGTAGATGACTCACTTTTTCCAATGCATGCATGCTGAACACGGGCCCATCATGCGCTTTCACTGTTTTCACGAGAAAGATGTCTCTCCAGATGCACACATCTCCCGTGGACGTCCCAGTGAAAGCCATCTCCTCCGTCCACCCATACACCGCACACATCATCGTTTCATTTTTCCCCAGGGTGCCGAGGTAGCCTTTTCTTCCAACCAATCCTCCCCCTGGGTCACAAAAAACATCATGAAGGTACCACTTTCAAATACATAACCTGAGACAGTAAAATTTCTTCTCTTGTTCACACAGAAAGACATGTAACAAAGAGAAGTTAAAGAGAAAAATACGGTTTTTCAATGAGTGACTTGAGCAACACCCTGCCGGCTGAGGCAGACACACTGAGGGCTGCCTTCTGGCTGTAGCCTTTTTTTTTTTAGCCCTCACCCGAGGATATGTTGATTGATTTTGAGAGAGAGGAAGGGGAAGATGGAAGGAGACAGAGGAAGAGAGAGAGAGAAACATCGATGCGAGAGAAGCATCCATCAGTTGCCTCCCATATGCGCCTTGACTGAGAATCAAACGCACATCACAACCTCAGACATAAATCTCCAATTGAAAGGGTAAACAGCTGGTGGGAGGTGTTTTAGTACATAGATAAGAAGAGAAATCAATTAATAACTGGAGGGTAGAGCTGAAAGAAGGTTTTTGTTGAGTTACTTATTTAAGAGGGAGAAGTAACATCGCCTTACATGCTGAAAGGAAAGATAGTAGAGGGAAAACTCATGATGTGCGAGAGAAAAAAATTACAAATATGAAAATGCTTCTTTTACCTTGTAAATGTGTATACACTATGATCAGATGAGTTTGTGATGAAGTATTAAATCCCTGTGTTCTATGTGGTTTACAATTTGAAAGTTACTTGAACATGGAAAATGTCTTCACGAAGTTACTAATTTCCAGGTACAAATAACTAAAGTAATAAAACAGTCCATTTCTGTCATTTTATAGCATATAAAGAATTTTTTTAAAAATCTCTTTAACAGAAAATAGTAGTTCAGACACCATTTGGTTAATTTCATAAATTTAATTCTTTCGCAAATATGAATACTATATCAATGCAGCCAATAAGTGATGATAAAATAAATCTTATATTTGTTTAAAATGTATCAAGCAACTGAATCACTTTTTTGAAAATTAACTTTTTATTTTGGATATATTTTCATAAAAGATGCAAAGATAACACGGTGATCTCATATACAATACTTACTCAGTTTCCCCAAATGTTAACATCTTACATTCCAATAGACTACTTATCAAAAACTGAAAAACCAACATGTTTGTTATAGTACCATCAACTGAACTCCAGACTTCATTCAGATTCACGTGTTTTTCAACTCTCTTTTCTGTTCCAGGAGCTAACCCACAATCTCACATTACACTTAGTTAAATCACTCTGAAAAGTAGCAACTTCTTAGATTTCAAAGAAATAAAAAGAAGCACTTTCTTACCTGCTCTACGCCAAAATTTCATGTGTTTAATTCCAGCTGTAATCAATTTATCAGGCACGTAGGGGTTCATCTTTACGACAAAAATCTTATCTTTACTTCCTCTGAAATAAATACCAAAATGTTTGAATTCTAAGCTAAATCTCTCCTGTGATAATCTGCCTAATCCAGACCTCATCTTGATTCCCCATTACTAAATGGTTGGCCCACATGACTCTCAGGTTGGGCTATGGAATCATGCATTTGTACCTAAATTATTTTATCATTGTTTTAATCTACTGTTAACTATAATCAGCAGAATCTTAAAAGCTAGGAACAGTTAAAATTTGAACTTCTTTTGCATGATACATATTATATTACTATGCATAGGGAATGCTATTTGTGGCATGAATGAATTAAAGATGATTAAAAAATATATTTTGCTCTAGCTTAATATAACCTTTCGAAATACGAAGTTGCTCTTAAACTATACTTTATTTGGGCATTGTCTATATACTCTGAAAAAAAAAGCACTTATCTGTATTTTTGTAATGCTTTAATATCTCACTTTGAGGAATAGAAAGTTAAAAAAAGATAATCTGACACCTGACTATTTCCTACTTCAAAGAAATTGTTAATATTTTTATTATTAAAATAATGCATGCTCACTGTAGAAGATTTAGAAAATGTAAACAGAAAAGATTTTAAAACCTATAACTTCTTTGTGAAATGGGTGTATGTATATATCTTCTTTCACGCAAATACATAATATGAGCATTTTATCATGCTTTCTAATAGCTATGTAATAGCTTATCACACAGAATTCACTCTACCTGTAATTTTAGATAATAGCTATTTTCAATGTCATATTACATGTGCATTAGTCTTTTTACTATGATTGCATTATTTACTCAATGAAGAAAAAGACAGCAGTGATAAAAAAAGGTTATGTTTCCTTGATTTCAAACTAATTTAATTCTAAAAATTTTAAGCCCAAAGGAATTTCAGTATCTTGCAATGTGATAGAACCTTTCCCTACCTGGCGATTGAAAGTTTCTCGCCTTTCTTCCAGTCCCACAACACAACAGTGTGGCTCTCGTCTATTCCAACTGAAGCCAAGCGTTTCCCATCCGCTATAACAGTTAATCAGAAAGACATACTGACCATTAAATTCACAGATAAAAACCATCCAGTGCATATACAATCACAGCATCATGTTTTTATCATTCTTAGACAGAAAACGGCCTCACCTGAGAAGTCAACCGCGCAGACACCATACTGGTGGTAGCCCTTTAATATAGACAATGGTTTAATGGTCTCTGTGTCCCATATGTGAACCGAGGGATCCCTACCTACCTACAAGAGAAAGAATTATAAAAGTTACTTTATACAAATGATTCATTTTCATATCTTTTTAAAAGGAAAATGAAGCACATTTTATAATCTTCTTTGTATTTGTTATTGACATTTATCAGATGAATAACATGAAATATATGTGACTATTTTTCTGAGGTTTGTTGAAGAGCTAATGAGTGTTTCTATCAATATCCTAGAACTACTATATGTGACTCCCAAATCTTATGCTTTTCCAATAAAGATAATGTGGCCAGGCATCAACTATGGGCAGTGTTTCTTTGGAAGATATAATTAGCACTAAGATATTAAGGTAAAATTTTCACACTCAACTGTGTGCAACCAAGTATTTTCACACTGTGGGACAAGAAGATATTTTCAGGTAAATAACATCTGGTAACATATGCTTAATGAAGATGAAAATGTGGGAAAGAAAATCATGGAAGAGATGAGACTTGGGCCTTGCAGGTCCTGAATAAAGAGAAGCAAGCACTTCCAGGCTAGCACAGTGGTGCAAGCCAAGCTCAGCGGGGTTAGAGCGCCAAGAGGTAAACCAGGCTCTGAATAAACAGCGTCCCTGCAGCGCTCTGTCACCTACCTTGTAATTTGGTTTATGACGTTTGCTAAAGCACAGGAAAACCATCAGTCCCCTCCCGCCTCCAAGAAGTGCCTTTATTTATTTACTGAGCTCAGGAAGTAGAAAAAAAAACTCCAGAAAAAGCAAGTTTCAAAACAGGTCTTCAGTGAGGACCCAGGTGCAGTGAGCGGTGGGTCCAGCTGGAGTCTTGCCCTCACTGGGGGTCACTTCCCGGGTAAGAGGACAGTTGTCCCCCAGTCTCTCCACCAGTCAGTCCCCTTTGGGCCCTAGCGACTGGCCGGAATGACTTCTCAGTCTCAATCAGCCCTGCGTCAGCTTTCATGGCACAGAATTTCCTAACTGCCAAGAACTGCCTTTGGGGGGACTTGCTCCATTTCGTCTGGAATTCACCATCAGGGACCACAACGCTGAGGGTTATACGTAAGGAGGCGATCCTTGGTGAGAGATGGCCACATCCTAACCTTAATCGGCCAGCACTCCAGTCTGCTGTCTATGAGGAGCCATATAGGATGATGCCAGTTACCCAATCTCCCACCTGTAATATCTTAGGAAGTATATTACCCAATCTCCCACCCATAATATATCTTAGGAAGTACATTTACACAGTGTTAAAAGCTGGACAGGAGGGCTTTACTACTTATTAGCTGAAAATTACTTCATTTCTTTAATCCTAAACTTATTTGCAAACTGGAGGAAGTGGTTTCGCTCTCCTTGAGGGGAGAATATATTTTAAGAAACTAGTAAAATTCTGACATACAGTGAGCATCTATAAACATGACTCCTTTCCACCCTAAGAATGTCTACATAGAGAGGTATCAGTTAAGACTTATCTTTCTGTTTTTTATTTCAGTATTTTCGCTTTGTTCTTTGGTAAACCTGAATAGGTTCCTACATGGTTGTAAAACAAAAGCATAATGGTCCTGTCTGTCAAAGAACATTTGTTAGATAACTTAGTACAGTATTTTAGATAACCTAATAAACCGTATTTCTAGTCTTTATGTTTTCTGTGATTTTTACTCACAGATTTTTAAAAATTAATATTATCCTCACAGAAAGAAGCCAGAGCTCTTCAGTTCCAAATTCAAATTAAAATACCAGCAACTAAAACTCTAAGAAAAACTATAGGGAAAAAGTTAGGGTAAATTTTATTTGTAATATAAAAATAAAATCCTTTTCTAAAGAATGCTTCATTATTTTTTGTTGTTGTTGTTAATCCTCACCTAAGGATTTTTTTCCCACTGATTTCCAGAGAGAGTGGCAGGGAGGGGGAGAGACAGAGAAAAACATCGATGTGAGAGAGATACATCGACTGGTTGACCAGAATTGAGCCCGCAACCCTTTAGTCCACGGGCCAACGCTCTAACCACTGACCCAAACCGGCCAGGGACAGAATTCTTTACTCTTTATTTCCTAGAATACAAATGATAGATTTTTTAAAAATAGACTTAACCTAACGTTAAAGCCAAACAAAGGTCTTACTTATCTGACCTGTTATAATCGTTTTGCAAAGGACCTACCTGGCCGGTTGCCACATAGTCTCTCAAAGGATGGATGGCCAGGCAGAGAATGTCATCGTCGTGACCCAGGTAAAAGCGCTGCGTGTTCTGCTGGCGATTATAAATGACGCCCACTGCTGCCACGTGGTACACAATCTCACCAATTTGAGTGTAAAACAGATTACTCCGACAGTCATACCCTCTGTAACTAAACACAGAAAACATATACACTGAATTTGGCCTTTATCTCTTTATCTGATAAATATGGACTATTTAGAGGAGAAGTAGGTATATCTTTCAGGTCATTCAATTTCTAATTTTACCAGATATTAAGCCATTAAAACACAATACAAAATCTCAGGTCACATAAACGTTTATGAATTGCTCTAATTACAAATAACTAAATCCAAGCTATAATGTTGAATTTATAAAACTCAAGGTGCAAGTAAATGTATATATAGTACAGTACTATTTGCATTTAAGTACAGTACTAAATTTGCGTACTATAAAACAAAAATAGGCCGAAACTGGTTTGGCTCAGGGGATAGAGCATCGGCCTGCGGACTGAAAGGTCCTGGATTCGATTCCAGTCAAGGGCATGTATCCTGGTTGTGGGCACATCCCCAGTAGGGGGCGTGCAGGAGGCAGCTGATCAATGTCTCTCTCTCATCGATGTTTCTAACTCTCTATTCCTCTTCCTTTCTCTCTGTAAGAAATCAATAAAATATATAAAAAAACAACAAAAATAAAACAAAAAAAGGTGCTTTTTATAAGTGAAAGGGTACAGAAGAGAATATATATTTGTATATTGTCTGTACATGCATAAATATTTCTGGAACTAAGTAACAGTGGTTGGTCTTGGTGCAGGGAAATTATGGCCGGAGAGTAGGGGGGGGGGGGCGGGGAAGAGGAGTTTTAAGTGTGCTTTTTTATACACATTGTTGAACTATGAGAAAATAATTTATATTGCAAAAATAAATTTAAGCAATTTTAAAATATTATACT
>PVJN01010052.1:0-57274 GCA_004026805.1 Lasiurus borealis | reverse complement strand
AAGATCAATAAAAAAAAATTCCTATTGTGTACCTCCCTCCCATAGGTTTGCCACTCAAATTTTAAAAACAGCATCGTGGAAAACAGTGATATTTGTCAAAGAACTGAATGGTATTTGAGATGATTTTGATAGTTTGTGAGAACAATGGTACAGAATATTTTAAATAGAAACTGTCCCAGAAAATTGAAGAAATTTGATCTCCATAATTAAAGCACATTAGACACCTTGAATAACTCTGCAAAACAAAGTAATATTTGCATTAAATTAAAAAGGGGATTATGCCTAAAGACAAGAGAGTGGGAATATTAAGGAGGAAAGACTGAGGCAGAGAAATGAAATCTGTTTTTCTAACTGATGAGAGCTATTAGATGCCATAAATCATTCTGGCTGTTACTTGTAAAATTTTTCAGCTTGGCAAAGGTTAAGAGAACCACAATGTTTTGTCAGCTCAAGCTACCCAAGGTACTGATTGAAATGGAAAGCTTATCCTGCATGGCCAGCGAGGATCTACTTAAAGGGTTTTCTCTCACCCCAGTCTGCAATTGGGCAGGCAAGGAATCTTTATCCTTCTATTCTCATTACTCTGTTTTGGAAGTTTTGTTGGTAGTAAAGCAAGGTCATGCTCGCATCCTGGATTATTCTCTAAAACTCTAGAGTACCAATTTTAGCAGAGCTAATAATTAATATGAACATTTTCAGAATCTTAACATTTTAACCTTCTGTTAGCTATTATCAAAGATTAATTCAGTAATAGCATTATTAAATTTTGTGATTGCTATCATGAAAACAAATGCATGTTTCTATTTAAACTGTGCAATCATCATGAGTCATGGTGAATTAAAGTTTCAGAACACAAGAGGCGTTGGGTCTAAAGGAGTTGGGTCCATTTGTCTCTATATTTCAAATCCAAGAAAGACTTTCACCTCTTGGTGGTTCTAATCATCTTTAGATCAGTTAGAAAATCTATGACCTGTGGTCTGAATCTTGCTCTCAGCTTCACTTTGATCAACAAATACTGAGGGTTCATATCTCTAGTTAGTCTATGGTGACAAAAACCCAACCTGCTTTTAAAGTTTTAAATATTCTTTTAAGATTTAGTTCTCTTCCTATGAAATTATCCTTCCTTAGGTATGGGAAAAAAAAAGTAGGTTTATAGTTATGATACAAATAATACAATAATAAATAAATAATAATATAAAAACAAACTTGCATATTCACAACTATAAATCTACTTTTGCTCACCCCTGTATTTTTTTCTCTACCCTTTAAGCTTTCTCTCTGCCTGTTTTCTCTCAAATGTTATAACATATGATAATATTATAATTTTAATTTGTTGATATAATTGAATGGATGTTTGTGTTATTACCTTTTAAAATTAGAAATTAAACATGTGAATTACTGTTTCTAACCTTAAAGTTCTATGAAAACTTATATTTTCTTCCTTTAAACTGAAATGACAAGCTTTACTGAAATTATATCTTTTACCTTTCCATTCAGTTTAGTTGATATGCTTATCAAATCTTATCATCTTAAAACTCTCTTTGAATTTTTTTCAACATCTAAACAAAAAAAGTCAATATAGGTGGTATGGGACATTACTTTTAAAAGGTTCATTGTAACATAAGTTCTTCACAGAGACCTAAAGTCTGAAGAGGGGTATAAATTGCTACAACTTTTTAAAAATAACATTTTAACTATGAAGACATATTATTTTAACATAGCAATATCTCCTAGGAAAAAATCTGATTCAGGAGTTCCTGGTTAATATTAATTAGAATATTAATTTTGAAGAATTAATATTATAAAACTTTTAAAATATAAGGCACATTTACAAAAAAAATTTAAAACTTTGCCAAAGATTTAGTATGAGTTCGCCATCATTATTTATGACTAGTGGCCCAGTGCATGGATTTGTGCACATTGTAAGAAAATTAATTGGAATATTTTAATATTGCTATAATAAAAGTATCAGAGATGAAAGAAAATTAGCAAATATACAGTGGTACCTCGAGATACAAGTTTAATTCCTTCTGTAACCTTGAGGCGTGAGAAACTATGAGACGCTCGAGTCGAGGTAAACTGGTGGGTCGTGTACAGCCAGCTGATCTGCACGATTACTCCTATCTCAAAAGTTGCTCGTATTTCAAAGCAAAAATCGCTCCCTCGAAGGCTCATATCTCAAAAATCTTGTATGTTAGGGCACTCATATCTCGAGGTGCCACTGTATATGAAAATAATATGTAAATTGATTAATAAACAATAACAACATGATATAACAACAAAATCATGAAATAAAAACAACAAAAAGATAGCTGCTTTCTTTCAGCTTCCGTATGTCAACAAAAACAACCAAATTCATAATAAGCAACGACAGATCAAAACACATGCATGAGATTGGCATCACTGAGAGCTTTATATGTATTGTGCATGTGTGAGTAAATGTTTACTTTTATTTTTAAAATATATTTTTATTGATTTCAGAGAGGAAGGGAGAGGTAGAGAGAAACAGAAATTTCAATGATGAGAGAGAATCATTGATCAGCTACCTCCTGCATGTCCCCTACTGTGGATTGAGCCTGCAACTCAGGCATGTGCCCTTGACTGGAATTGAACCTGGGATCCTTCAGTCTGCAGGCCAATGCTCTATCCACTGAGCAAAACCAGCTAGGGCTCAATGTTTATTTTTAAATTACCAGTGCGAGTCATATGTACCAGCTGTCTAGTTGGTTGGATGGTTGAATGGATGTATGGTCAGTCACTTAGCCTTTTATATAGAGAGAGTGTAAAATCATAAAATATCTAAGAACATGAAAATGACTACATGTATTGAATAAATCTCTATGATCCTATATAATAAAGAGGTAATATGCAAATTGACTGTCACTCCAACACACAAGATGGCCAGCCCCATGTGGACACAAGATGGTTGCCACAAGATAGCCAGCAGGGAAGTGCAGTTATGGGTAGTCAGGCCAGCAGGGGAAGGCAGTTGGGAAGGACCAGGCCTGCAAGGGAAGGCAGTTGGGAGGGACAAGGCCTGCAGGGGAGGGCAACTGCAGGGGACCAGGCCTATAGGGGAGGGCAGTTGGAGATGACCAGGCCAGCAGAGGAAGACAGTTGGAGGCAACCAGGCCCACAGAGGAGAGCAGTTAGGGGCGACCAGGCTGGCAAGGAGAGTAGTTAGAGGTGCCTGGGCCAGCAGGGGAGGGCAGTTGGGGGCAACCAGGCCTACAGAGGAGGACAGTTAGGTATCAATCAGGCTGGCAGGGCAGTAGTTAGGGGGTAATCAGGCTGGCAGGCAGAAGCAGTTAGGGGCAATCAGGCAGGCAGGCAGGCGAATGGTTGGGAGTTAACAGTCCCAGATTGTAAGAGAGATGTCTGACTGCTGGGTTAGGCCCGATCCCACTAAACCAGCTGTCGGACATCCCCTGAGGGGTCCCAGATTAGAGAGGGTGCAGGATGGGCTGAGAGATACACGCCCCTCCCATGCATGAATTTCATGCACTGGGCCTCTAGTTAAATATAATATTGACATTCAAAATGGTATTTCTGAAGAATATTTAATGAAATGGGGAAATTTCACTACAAAAATGTTTAGTTAAAAATAAAACTGGAAATGCCCAGCCTATGTGGCTCAGTGTTTGAACATCTATCTAAGAACCAAGAAGTCACTGGTTCTGTTCCTGATCCAGGCACATGCCTGAGTTGCAAGCTTAATCCCAGTAGGGGGTATGCAGGAGGCAGCCTATGGATGTTCCTCTCTCATCAATGGTTTTATCTCTCTATCTCTTTCACTTCCTTTCTCTCTAAAGATCAATAAAACTCATGCTGTTTTGGTTCAGTGGATACAGCATCAGCTTGTAGACCAGTGGTTCTCAACCTTTTTTAATGCTTTTAATACAGTTCCTCATGTTGTGGTGACCCCCAATCATAAAATTATTTTCGTTGCTACTTCATAACTGTAATTTTGCTACTGTTATGAGTCATAATGTAAATATCTGTGTTTTCTAATGGTCTTAGGCTCTACAGCAGCGGTTCGCAACTTGTGGGTCGCGACCCACAGGTTGAAAACTGCTAGCAAGGTCACCTAAGACCATCAGAAAACAGATATGTATTTACATTATGATTCATTAATAGAAGCAAAATTACAGGTATGAATTAGCAACAAAAATAATTTTAAGATTGGGGGTCACCACAACATGAGGAACTGTATGAAAAGGTCACAGAATTAAAAAAGGTTGAGAACCACTGCTGTAGACAGAAAGGCCTTTGGTTTGATTACAGTCAAGGGCACATACCTTGGTTGCAGGCTCCTCCCTGGCCATGGCCCTGGTTGGGGCATGTACAGGAGCCAATCAATCAATGTGTTTCTCTCACATAGATATTTCTCTCTGTCTTCCCTTCTCTCTTCCTCCTCCCTACAAATAAATAAATAAATAAATAAATAAATAAATAAATAAATAAAAAGTGGAATAAGTGATATACACTGGACATTTCCAATTTGTTTAAAAATGTCCTGAAGAGGACTAGAAAAAAATGTTTAGATTTCCTGAAGTCTCTATAATAAGCACACCTCACTTTTATTTTTATTTTATTTTTAATATGTTTTTATTGATTTTAGAGAGAAAGGAAAAGGACTGAGAAATAGAAATAATGATGAGAGAGAACCATCGATTAGCTGCCTCTTGCATAGCCACCATTGTGTATTGAACCCACTACCTGGGGATTTGCCCTGATTTCAGAAATCAGACTGAACACAATGCTGGGCAGCATACCTTACTTTTTTAATCAGTTCTATATGCACATGCATACAAATATTAATAAAAATGTGATCTTCAGGAATCTCTAATTGGTAGACAGATATTCTTAGGACTCCTGTGTAGGATGTAGTTCATCTCTGTTAGCCAGGACCTACATGGATACTCTTTTAATTGCTTTTCAATGCGCCTTTTTTTGTATTTAAGAAGAGAATACAGTGAACTCTGACTAAATAAATCATACAAAGACAGAATTTTGGATTGGAAAAAAACTTAAAGTTCATCTAGCCTAAACCTTCTTGCTTTCCTTCAGTTTTAGCAACAATAAATCCACAGATGCAAGGAACTTTATATTAATAATAATGGGAAAATAAATTCAACCCTAGAGTCACTTTGTATAAACTATTTTACTAAACAAAAGAAAATGAATAAAATAACAATATATTTATAAAGTGGTTTGCATTCTACAAGTCACTTTTAAAGACATAACCTCATCTGTTCCTTATAATAGTGTGTGTGTGTGTGTGTGTGTGTGCGCATATATATATATATATATATATATGTATATATATATATATATATATGAAAAACTGAAGCTTAGAGGCTAAAAGGGCATGTTAGTGCCCCAGTTAAAAATTTAGTCTTGTCTTAACACCAAATTCCTTTCTCTTACCATATTTCCATGTAATGGACTGATATGTGAAAATCTATTTTAAAAGTTGCACAAAGAGCTTATTTTAATTACATGTTTAATAGAAATATTTGAGATTTGCCCTACAAGGCCTGAGTTCTGTTTGCAGTTCTGTCTTTGTGTGCTGAGCCACACTTTGTATATTTTGGGTCTATCTTAATGACCCCTGAATGCATATCTGAAACATTATTTAATTATCCCTGTGGTTTCTCTAAGTTGTGGGCTTGGAGTAGGCTAAATAAGGTATTTTAATGCTCATTGCTATATGACAGAATGCTGACAAGTATCAACCAGGGCCCCTCCTGAAGAATGTGCAATAAGGTCAGGAAAAAAGTTGGATGAAGACTTAGGAAGAAAAAATAATTCTTAATCTTGAAAATTTTGCCAGAAAGGATACACGTGGAACACGTTTTCAACCGTGTCCTCTATATAAAATTCTAATTCCTAGGCTGGCAAATAATGAAGGATGGTGCTATAATTTGACTGAGGAGTCAGAAGTGAATGATAAATTAGGTATCTCAGTCCAAGACTTGGTACCTCCTAGCAGATCAGAAATGTCCACACTTGCTAATGTAAATAATTGCCATCTTGGTCTTACAGTAAGCCTTGAGTCATTACCCTCCCTCGACCCAAATTCTCCTTCTAGATTGTTTTGATATTCCCTGACACTACAGCCTGTCTGAGCAATTTACTGTAGCCTTGCTATGTCTAATTAGGTATTGAATAACTTATTTCTTCTATATTAGTGAAATACTCCTCTGGGATTCTTAATATATTTCAAAGTATGCTGAGATTTCTTGTGAGATAAGTACTTCCTATTAGCTTGCCATCCCCAGAGTTCTCTGCTTCTAGCACTCACTCCCTAATTCCAAGATTCCTTAAGTTCTAGTGTCCAAACTCCTTAGCAGATATTCCCACCCCCTTTTAAATTCTGGTATCCAAATATTTAAATTTTATAATAATTTTATAGTATCTACATAATAGAATTTTTTTTTTGGTTTCTCCAAAGAAAGCTTACAGCATGAGGAAATAATTTTGAGATTATATGAGCCCAAATTCCTATTTCACAACCCATTAGATGTATGATATTGGGCATATTAGTTAACCTTTCTTTGTTTTCATTTTCTCTTTCACCTGTAAAATAGAGTTATCAATAGCTACTATACATGACTGGTGTGAGGATTAAATGAGAAACTAAATGTAAAATTGTCTACACAGTCTAGTTTATTGTAGATGCTCTGCTTAAAGAATGTTAAATTTGTCATTTGTTATGGTCTGAATTGTGTTTCTGCAGAATTCATATGTTAAAGTCCTAATCTCCAGTACCTTAGAATGTGACTGCATTTGGAGACAGGACCTTTAAGAAATGATTAAGTAAAAAGGAGGCTATTAGGGTGGGCTTTAATCTTACCTTATTACTGTCTTTATAAGAAGAGGCAATCTGGACACACAGACACACAAGTATGCATATGTACAGAGGAAAGACAATGTGATGATACAGTAAGAAGGAAGTCATCTGCAAGCCAAGGAGAGAGGCCTCAGAAGAAGCCAACCCTCCTAATATTTTTATCTTGGACTTCTAGTCTCCACAACTGTGAGAAAAATTAACTTCTGTTGTGTAAGCCACTCAGGCTATAGTATTTTGTTATGGCAGCCCTAGCAAACTAATACACATATACTCAACTATTTCAGAAGAATTGACCCCCACCTTTTTTCTATTCCAGTTCCTATTTAATCCTCTAATTAGTAATAGGGAAGTGAGTAAGAGCATAATCTTAGAAGTTAGTCTGAATTTGAAGGCTAGGTTATCCACTTAAGTGACCTTGGGTCAATTTCTCAAATGTTTTTCAGTCTCAAATTTCCTTACTGATAAAATGAAACCACAGCTGTCTTATATAATTATTATAAGGATCAAATTAAAAGAGATGTTTGTAAATTTTACCATATAACCAGGCATAGAGGAGCTAAATAACTGGTAGAACTTGTTATATTTTATTTATATGTATTTTGTTGATTTGGCTTAGTTTTCTCCAAGTCTAATCAGTTTAGCAAATCTGTGTCAAGTACTTTCTACATTTATTTGATTTTTTTTTTTTAGAATGTGAAAAAGCAGCTTTTATTAGTTTCTTTATTGGCTTGAGTCCAAGATCACAATCTCTTAAAGTGAGTTGTAATATATTTTTTACATATATCCTAAAAGATAATCTTCTGAATGATTTATATGATTTTGCTCCAAGAACCAAGCTTAGACTATTTTCCTTTCTTGCAATTCTGCATACTTGTAATTTTAGGAAAACATCATGGCTTATAGGAAACTCCTCTCTATGAGGTATTCTCCTACTTTGCAGTAAAATGATCAAAGCTCTCTGTATTGTTATTTGACCCAATTCTAAAGTTCTCTACATTATTTATAAGGTATATTCATGGCCTGGTCTCATTCCCTATATCAGATGGTTTACATCTTACTTCTCTTTAATTTATTAAGAATTAAATTTGTTTCCATAAATATTTCATTATGCCTCTCTCACTGAGCAAGATTTTTAAGCTATAATTTACATGGTGCACTCTGTTTCTTGTTCATTTCTATCTTTTGCTTACAATTTGTGAATTGGCATCACAATGTCCTCTGTATACAGGTTCTCTCTCTATGAGATTGTAATTGTTAAGATTTTTTACTCGCTATCATTTATTCAGATTGTAATTATGCTAAGATTTTTACTTACTTACTGGACACTTACTATGCATAGGGTACTCTGCTATCTGTAGTGGAGGAACAAAGACATTTAAAATAGTCCTGCCCCAGCTGGCTCGGCTCAATGGATAGAGTGGATTCAGGCCTTTGGACTGAAAGGCCTCAGGTTTGATTCCATTCAGGGGCACCTGCCCAGATTGCAGGCTTGATCCCCAGTATGGGGCATGCAGGAGGCAGCTGATCAATGATTCTCTCTCATCATTGATATTTCTACCTTTCCCCCTCTCTCCCATCCTCTCTGAAATCAATAAAAAGAAATAATAAATAAAATAGTCTCAAAGAGTCCACAGAGTCAGCCTTCTAATCATATTTTACTTTTTAGGATTCTTGTATTCGTTAGTAAATGCATATATATATATATATACATATTCTGGCTTGCTTCTTCTTTTACTCCTATTTGTTTTTCCATCTGAAAGGGTATCTATTGTCAACTCCTTTTTTAACTCAAGTAGGCCAAGGAACCCCCTTCAGAGTCCTCAAGCAGAATCTTTGTCAATCCGTTTTGTGTACTTTTTCATTTTAGTTCTCCCCCAATTTTTAGAATAAAAACCACCACCTAGTTTGTTAAAATACTACCATATTAGTGATGGGTGGTTTAAGGGTTTTCTTGCAAGAGTTATATCTCATTTTGCTGACTCAGGATTATCTTTTTTCATCCTCATATCAAAAGGCCAAACCAGGCATATTTTCATTTACTTGAAAATGAAGGAGCTACCAACAGACTTCCTGGTGAAGGGAAGGAAAATATCTAAATCCATTATGTTAGCAACAATGCCTGTTTCTCAAAGAGTTAGAACACCATCACTACCTCAACCATTTAAAGAAAAGCCAAATGTAAATAAGAGGAAAGCAAATTCTGTAGCCTTAATAGGCACGCATGATTGGACCAGGAAAAAGAAAAAAAAAAGTAAAGCGAGAATAAAGACAAAGATACATATTGGTAGGAGTCTAATAAAGTATTTGGGACCCTCCAAAAATGTAGTTAAGATCAGATGTGGCATTTGTTTCCACCCCTATTTTCACCCCTTCCAAACAGGATACCATCTCATAAGTCTTTTAGTAATAATCATTAATAAACTAACTGTTCAAAATCCTTTAAGTGCCAATTATAGGTGAACATTTTGCTAGCTGCAAAACAACATAGGAGAAAAATAAAATTACATGCCTGCCTTTAAGAGTTTTACCATCTAACTGTGGCATTGGGGACCACCAGGCAGTATTGGGATTTTTGGGGAGGTTTCAAAGAGACATTAAGTACCGAAAAATTCAAAATGAGAGGATAAGCATTGAGGATTTGAAAAATTGGGCTTTATTCCATTCTTGCCATTTCCTTGCTAACCACCACTTGGTATAGGCTTATTTTACCTTGCTACATTACCTTGAACAACTCCTTTCTCTTTCCCCCTTTATCCTTCCAACCTCTCTATCACTCCCCATCCCTCCCCCACCCCCCCTCACACACACAAAAGAGGTCATTCTGTTATAGGCAGCTAAAAAGACATGAGCAGAGCAAGGACAATGGTCACCAGGATGGAAAGGAGCTAAACTGAGAAAACAGGACCTCACCCCCAGGATAATCTTTCCTCCCCAGAATATCGCTCGCTGGTCCTGGAGTTTAGACCTCCTGACCTTTTCTTCCCTAAAAATAACATTTAGGCCTCAATTGTATTTCAACTCCAGGCCCAGAAAAGCAGCCAAATCGGACAAGTGATGCCATAGCTGCCTCAGGATCAGCTGCATTTACTAATGACCCACTGCCCTGGTGAGGTCTGATCAGTGGAAATTGTGACCTTGAAAGAACACGCCTAGAATGCTGATGAATATTCACTGACGCCCTCCCCTAAGATTCCCACCTGCAAGAGAGAGAGAAATACCCTCAACACAAAGGACCCAGTGCCTGCTTTCTGGTTTCTGTCACGGGAGCACACCCACGCCATTCTCTTCTCCCCTCTAAGGGACCCCACCAGATTTGCAACCTGGGGAGCAATGGGCAGCGGCAACTGGTGTAGGCAAATCCCCTGAACCTAGACTCTCCTGTTGCTTCTTCTATGTCCTTCCTCGTTTCACTGTTCTAAGTGTGTTTTTACTGCGGCCAATAAATTCTTGCTTGCTTTGCTGCACTTCGTCTCTTGATTGAAATCACATCTTCAAGAAGACAAGAAGGGAGGTCTCCTCTCGCTAGTAACAATTCTAGATTTCTAAAATGTAAGAATATTCGGTATGATTGTTGTTTTGCCCAGATTGAAGTGTTACAGCTAGAGCTCCCCGAGCTGCCCTTTATTTTCATAGACTAAGAAATTGTACAAAATTCCCCCAATTCAGTAGCAAGTCGGGGCTTAGAACAAAATCTTTCTATCCTGAAGCTGTCTTTAAAAAAAAAAAAAATCTGCAATGAACAGTGCATCTTTTAAAGTGATCATTGTGACTCATAGAAAAACCTTAAAATATATTCTTGACACCATTTACTGTGGAGTCTTTTTTTTTTTTTTTTAATCTTTGCACATGGAACGGGTCTGCCTAAGCGCCATTGAAATACAGTTCCCTCTGGCAGACCCGTTACACGACTACACGAGTAGCAGGGCAGCGAGGGACGCCAATAGAAGAACCTGGATAGCGGGATGAGTCTCAAACTGGTGATAAACTACAACAATACTTGTCTAACTCACAATATTGTCCAGAGCCAGACCTAGGTAACACCTTCCGAAAGCCTCGGGCTCCGTGAGCCCAAGTTCGCACGCTTCCAGGCATTCTATTGATTCACACTTGCGTCCTTCAACAGGTAGCGCCAATTACAACCTCTAAAGCACGGCCGCCCAGCCTACTGGCCGACGCCGCTGTCAATCAAAGATTTCACCTACCTTTCCAAATTCTCTCCTCCCCCTTTCATTGGCTTTTCCTTCGTCCCAACCCTCAAATTCCTTCTGCGCTTTGGCTCGAGCCTAGGATTGGAGCAGAAGCTACTCCCGCCCTTTGATGTCCGGCGCTCTCCGCCCCTTTGCCCGGGGCCCGCGCGCGGCCCGGCAGGAGAGGGCGGGGCGAGCGAGGGGGCGGGGCGGGGGCGGGGCTTGCCTCCCACGGCGGGAGGGCGGAGCCTGCAGGGGAGCTCGCTCGCTCCGTTAGGACCTCGGAGAGCGCCGGGCGCCGCGACCGAAGGGACTGGAGACGCCGCGGCCGGAGCCGGGCCGAAGCCTGCGAGCCCGCCTGCCTCCGTGCCCCCCGAGCCTCCAGGCTGGCAGGCGGCTAGTGGCGTCTGAGGAAGGTGCATAAGTCGGGAGTCAGATAGTCATCCCTCCGGGACGCGGAGGCGTCCTCACACCTGTGTGTGCGTCTGAGAGGGGGTTACCCGTGGGAGAAGAACGTCTGGGCGGCGGGGTCTGTGTTCGCGCGTCCGCGGGCGAGAGCCCGGAGCTCGGGCGCTCGGCCCGGGAGGGATGGCGGGAGTCGCGGCTCCGCGCGCCCAGCTGGCAGAGGCGGGACTCGGGCCGCAGCCGTCGCCGCCGCCGCCGCTGCTTCACGTCCCGCCAGAGCCGCCGCTGCTGTGCTGCGTGGAGAGAGCGCACTGGCGGGCAAGCGCGGTGGCGGCTGCGGACAGCGCGGGGCACGGAGCGGGTGGAACGGGGAGAGGAGAGGCGGGAGGGGGGAGGCCCCCCAAACGCAGGGAGGGAAGTGGGTAGCGGAGGGGGCAGCGAGAGCAGCTGGCGCCGTCGCTCGCCCCTCCCGTTAGCTGTTGCTGTAAGGTCGCCCGTAGATGGTTTGGGGTCCGGGGTGTTTGGGGTGGAGAATGGAAAAAGCACCCTCACCCAATTTCCTATGAAAAAAGGGGGGGGGGAGCATTGAGGACGATCCAGGAGGTGGTGTACCGGCTTCCTCTACCTCCTTCTCCTCCTCCTCCGCAACATCGTTTTTCTGGACATGAAATATTCTGAGCTGAGCCCTTAGTTGGAAAGCCCGCCCTTAGGAGAGAGAGACCAGAGACTTGAGGTCTTTTGGACTCGGGTTTGATTGTGTAATAACGATGATATAATGCTAATGACGATGATGACACTGCCTTTTATTTTTACCCCGGTGCTGATAAAGCATAGCCACAGCTGGGAATAAAGCCCTTGAAAATTTGATGCATGAGGAGGATATGCTGTTGCTTTTGGAGTTGTGGGTTTTTATCTTGAATGATAGGCTTTATAGGATTAAAATTTGGCAATATGTAGCCTGACTCTTTTTTTTTTTAAGTCCCTTTATAGCCAATTATAGTAAAAACGGGTACCAGCTGCTGCCTGGACTAATGAAAAGCTAAACGCTTTTTTTTACCTGGGTATAATTCCATGCGTTAAGTCACCCTTTTCCTTTGAATTTCTCAACAGTTTTTTAAAATGAAGAAGTTTAATTTCCGGAAAGTTTTGGATGGCCTCACTGCCTCCTCCCCTGCCAGTGGTAGCAGCGGCGGCAGTAACAGCGGCGGCGGTGGGGCTGCAAGCGGCGCCCTGCACTCAGGAGGGCCCGCAGGGCTTCTCAGAGAAGAGATTCAGGAATCCCTGACCTCGGAATACTTCCAGATTTGCAAGGTAAGTTTTGAATTGGCTTAAAACCTGTTATTTATTTTACTGTGTGAGGAAGGGGAGTGTTACACACACACACACACACACACACACACAACTGGACATTACTGAGATGCCAGCATCAGAGTCTGGTAGGGAGAACTCTTGTGGATAGGTCAATTTGATTTAATAAAGGTATTCCAGGAATCAACTTTAAAAAAAAATGGTAGTTTAAGGGGGGAGATAAGCAAACATAAAAAGTAGAATTTGCAAGATAATGTTAAGGCCCACTAGTGGAGAACATTTTAAACGTAATATTTATGTGGAAGTTGTAAGTTGAAGGAGAAAATCGTTTTTCTGGATAGTCCTGTGATGTTATTCAGATAAATTGTTATTTCACTGTTCAGTAAAATGACTAATGCTATTAAGATGTTGTTAAAGCTAAGTAGATAATAGCTAGATGAATATATCTATTTAAAAAAATCTAATGGCATTGTTTTAAATTCATTGTTAAATTCTGAATGAAACACCCCAGAGTCTTAAACTAAACAAATAAACAAATGCCATGGGCTTAATAACTGTAGGAACTTTTAATACCTAGAACTCAAAAGTAGCCTATGTTATGATTTAGTGGGGAAATATTTTTGGTAAATATACTTTAATGTTGAATTTCTAATGAACAATCACAAGAGAGTTTCTGATGGGGAGAGATGGGAATTTACAAAACAAGCATTGTTAATATAGAAAGATATTGTTACATTTTCTGAGACAAAGTGATTTAGTTTTTATTTTCCTTTTTTGGGGGGTACCCTAGGACCTGGCATGTGTAATAAAAAAAAAGCTAATATATTACTACATTTAGATAAATACAGTTTTATAAATGTGTTTGAATACCTAAGAAGAAACAGTAAATTTTTAAAATCCTCACTCAAAGATATACTTTGTTTTGTTTTATTGATTTTAGAGAGAGGTGAAGAGAGAGTGGGAGAGAGAGAAACATTGATGTGTGAGAGAAACATCCATTAGTTGCTTTCTGTATAGGCACTGACTGGAAATCAAATCCGATACTTTTTAGTGCGCAGAACAATCTTCAACCCATGGAACCACCTGGCCAGGGCAGAAACAGTAAATTTTTGAAGTCACAGAAATTAAGTATTACGTTTTTTTTGTGCTACTTCCACAAAAATCTTTTAAAATTATTAAAATTATTTTGTAGTAAACAAATTACATGTAATGAGATAAATTTCAATTATTGTGTTAGTCTCTATTCCCAGTAGCATTATTATAAAACATTGATTCTATAGTTATTAAAATGTAAATTAGTTTACTTAAAAGGGAGTGGACCTATAATTAGATTAAATAAACTGATTTAATTATAGCCTACCTGGTGTACAAATTTTTTTATACAAAATTTTATATAATTTTGTTCTCAATTTGAAATAATACATATTTGCTTAGATTAGGGAGGGGGTAAATAGTGGTCCTGAGGTAAACTATATAAAAGAGTCCTGGAGGCCAAATTTGGACTGCTCGCCTAATTTTTGATGTACTACTATTTCCATTTCAAGATTATGAAAAAAATTCCAAATTCTCTCAGTTCATACATGTGGTAGTGATGGAGGAAGATTTTAGTAGATGAAAAATTGGCAGAGAAAAGGTAGACTTCTAAAACCAAATGGAATTGAGTTTTTGAAGTTATAAAGCTTATAGAGAAGGTTTTAAATAAAAATATTCAGGGGAAATGAGTGAATGCAAAAGAGGAAAATAGGATTATGGACATCTTCCTATTCAGACAAAAGATAGTCATAGTGTGGTATGAAGAGCACTAGCCTTGGAATCAGAACATTTGTGCTTTATGTAAAGCTCTGCCACTTGCCAGCCATGTAATCTTTATATATATATGTATATAACTTTATTGATTTCAGAGAGGAAGGGAGAAGAAGAGAAAGATAGAAATATCAATGATGAGAGAGAATCATTGATTAGTTGCCTCCTACAGACCCCCTACTGGGGATTGAGCCCACAACCCAAGCATGTGCTCTTGGCCGGAATGGAACCTTTACAGTCCCCAGGCTGACGCTCTATCCACTGAGCCAAACCAGCGAGGGCCCAGGTGTATAATCTTGCGGAAGACATTTATCTGCCTTGAGCCTTGATTCCTTACCTGTAGTATGGTAATATACTTCTCTCCTGAGAAAGTTATAAGGAAGATAAAAGGAGACAATTAGGTGAAGACAATGTATAAATTGGAAAAGGTGATGCATTGTATATTTATAATATTGTTAATGTTTTAGTCACCTTCTTAATGGAATGACTGTCACCAGTGGGATATAATAATATTAGATAACAATTTTAAAAGAAATTATAAAGGATCGATAACTATGTAAGCTAAGACTAATATATTAAAATCTTACTGGCGAAAGTATTATGACATGTTTGGATAGGAATATAGTTAATTATAAAGTCTTGTTATATGATTGTGCTTTAGGTTACCTGGACTATAACAAATATATATATAAACTGATTAAGGAAATTCCAAATTAGAACCATTACTAAAATGGAGATTTCATTTGGACTCACTGATTAAATGTGCAAAGAACATTCCATTCTGCGTACTAAACAGTTGGCACTTTCTGGGTGCTTCTACCTTTTCAACGTGGTCACAATTAAAGTACAGTGGTACCTTGAAATACGAGTGCCCTAACATACGAGATTTTTGAGATACGAGTCGTTGAGCGAGTGATTTTTGCTTTGAAATACGAGCAACATTTGAGGTAGGAGTAATCGTGTGGATCAGCCGGCTGCACGACCCACCAGTTTACCAAGACTCGAGCGTCTCATAGTTTCCCACTTCTCAAGGTTACGGAACGAATTAAACTTGTATATCGAGGTACCACTGTATAAATCTAGAATCTGCTTTTTGCAGACCATTCTCTCTATTATCAGATTAGTTAATATATCTATTCTGTTTCACCATTTCTAGTACTTGTCATCCTATCATTTTTCTTGCTTGGTTTCTTGAAATCATTTTCTAACTGATCTTCTCACCTCTTGTTTTACCCTATTCTAATTCATTTTGTTATTGTAGAGGTTATTTCTGAATTATAATGTTAATTATATCATTTCCCTGATAAAAATTGTGTTGGTTTCCATAAAGCAGTGACAAGTCTTATGTGAAACCCCATAAATAGCATTTATTAAATAAATATGACACACATTTAAAAGTAAATAATAATACGTTATATAATCTATATTATATTATTATTATTATTGATTCTTGTGTAATATTATCTATACGCAGGTAGAAGGACATTTACTAGCCTTAAAAAAGAAAAAGTATAAAGCTACTGCTACTGTCACATCTATAAGATATTAAAAAACAAAAAATATGATAGAAGAAATTTTCATACAAGGTCAGAAAAACAAACAGATTAATGCATTGGTTTTACTAAAATCGATATGTATGCATTTAAATGCCCATGATGTTCAGATATTTGTGAAATGCACGAACTGCTTTTTATGAATTTGAATTCTATGAAACACAATTTGAAACTATTGCTTTATACAATAAACTTCAAATTATTTATCTGAGCCCATTGGAAGCGGCTCCTGTTTACCTTTCCATCCTCATTTCTTTGATTCCCTAAGCATATTGTATTCCCTTAAAGCATCATATTTTCTCATATCTCAATGCCTTTTCTCAGTCTTTTGCTTCTGACTAGAATATCTCTTCCAGCTTGAGTATAATTGGAGAATTCCCAGTTATCCTTTACTTCATGGTTCAAACATCGCTTCCATAAAACCAGTTCAGACTATTTTCCTGGATAGAGTTAGTTTTTTTTTCTCCTTCTGTTTTCTTTCTACATATACCTGTAGAATGATTTTAGCACCTTGTTAATGATTCAAAATTTTATTTGTTACTGTCATTATACTAAAAACTGAGAGGCAAATAATATTTTATTTCTTTGTCATTGTTAGGGTGGTCATTACCTAACAGGCCAGTGGTTCTTGACTGTTTAAAAGAAAGATTTCTAGCTCCAACCTTTAGAGCACTGGTTCTCAACCTTTCTAAAGCCACAGTCGTTTAATACAGTTCCTCATGTTGTGGTGACCCCAACCATAAAATTATTTTCGTTGCTACTTCATAACTGTCATTTTGCTACTGTTATAAATTGTATTGTAAATATCTGTGTCTTCCAATGGTTTTAAGCTACCTGGTTGGCAGTTCTCAACTGCTGCTGGAGAGCCTAAGACCATTGGAAAACATTTATATTTATATTATGATTCATTAACAGTAGCAAAATTACAGTTATGAAGTAGCAATTAAAATAATTTTATGGTTTGGGGGTCACCACAACATGAGGAAATGTATTAAAGTGTTGTGGCATTAGAAAGGTTGAGAACCACTCCCTTAGAGGATCAAATACCTCTATCCCGATCTTTATCTCTGTCTCTGTCTATCTCTATTAACCTCTATAGTTAACTGACCCACACTTAATTAGGCTAGGAGCAGGAGAGTGTGGGTATTTAGCTGTGACTAGTTTCAAGGATTCAATATACCAATTTGTGTTTTATAAAGAGAATGGATAAATTACAGAGCTTAATCTGTAAGATATCCCATTTGACCTTCATAACAATCTGATAAGGAAGGCAAGAAAAGTGTTGATATTTTTATTTTATTGATAAGACATCTGAGGCCAGAGAATTTAAGTGCTATCCTTATCTCTCTAAGTTGGTAAAAGACATAGATAAGTTTAACACGCTCTTCTTTGATTCTCAAATCCAGTACTTTTTCTGCTTTATCTTATTTAAAAAAGACAGTGTGGTATCTGGTGGGTGTGGGTCAACCTCTGAACCAGGAGGTCAAAGTTTGATTTCTGGTCAGGGTACATGCCCGGATTGTGGGCTTGATCCCCAGTAGGGGGTATGTAGAAGGCAGTTGATGGAAATTCTAATCATTAATATTTCTCTCTCTCTCCTTTTCCCTTTCTCTTTATGAAATCAATAAAAACATGTTTTAAAAAATAAAAGGCAACATGGTAAGTTCCTCAATATACAGAAACTTTAAGAAGATGAAGACTATTTTGTTGACTCTTCCTTCAAAATACATCCAAGTACAACTATACATCTTCATTTCCACCACATCTCTTACCAGACTACTACTCTAAGTATTTTCCCTGTTTTAACTCGGGTTACACTACAATCTCATCTCATAATAGAAAAAAAAATCACTGTTCTCTGAGGAAGAACCTTTTTAAACTTTAAATCATATCATGCAATTTTTGCCAGAACTTTTGTTATTTTTCATTTTTCTTCAAAATAAAATCATGAGTTCTATGCCTTATAAAGTTCTATGATCTGGCTACTAACAAAACATTATTTTCAATCCTTCTTTCTGTTTCTTACTTTGCGAACTACATTATTACTTCTCAGATATGATTCCTGCCTAAAATTTTTGCATTTGCTGTTTTTTTTTTTAACATGGAGCACTTCCTCCCTCCCCCGCCAAATGATTATATTACTTGTCCCCTTTGCATCCTCAGTTCTTAGTTCAGCTGTTAACTTCTCAGAGAGATTTTCATTGATCACAATTCACTCACTTTATTTTCCTGATTACTTTTTCTTGATAACACTTACAGCTACCTGTTATTAAATTATGTATTTATTTGCTGCTTTTAATATAATACTAGAGGCTTAGTGCACAAAATTCATGTACTCAGTGCAGCTTGAACCCTCTTGCAGTCCAAGAGCCCTTGGGAGATGTCCTTAGTGCTACTGTGGAGGTGGGGGAGGCTCCCACCGATGGGCTCGCCAGCTGTGAATCTGGATTCTGGTTGAGCAGCGCTCCCCCTGTGAGAGCGCACTGATCACCAGGGGGCAGCTCTGGGTTAAGCATCTGCCTCCTGCTGGTCACTACGTGTCATAGCGACTGGTCATTCTGCCGTTCAGTAGATTTGCATATTAGCCTTTTATTATATAGCAGTGGTTCTCAACCTTCCTAATGCCACATCCCTTTAATGCAGTTCCTCATGTTGTGGTAACCCCCAATCATATTGGTAGCAACGAAAATAATTTTATGATTGGGGGTCACCACAACATGAGGAACTGCATTAAAGGGACGTGGCATTAGGAAGGTTGAGAACCATTATTATATAGGATAACTCTAGGAGGGCAGGGCTTTATTTTGTTTTATAACTGTCTTACCAGTTCATAGAGCAGCATCTGCCTCATAGAAGACAATCACGTATTTGTTGAATGAATGAATGAAGAGTGAATAAATGAGATCAAGGAAACTGATAGAGCAGTGATTTTCCACTGGCATGTCATAAGAATTTTTAAAATATGCAATACCTGACTATGATTCAGGAGCATTGGCCTCAAATTTTTTTCATTTGACAATCAGCCTTAGATTGTCAAATAAAAAAAATGACAACAGTAGTTGTCTGATGTGAATTAATAAAAAAATTGTACCTATTTTCTTTATGAGATTAGCCAAAAATACATATTTTTTGGTGTGCCACAGAATTTTAGTAGTTTATGTATGCCATGGGATGAACAAGGTTGAAAATCACTGTGATGGAGTAATATGTTAAGAGCAAACTAGATATTTTTAATCCTTGTCTGAGGTCATGCTCATTGATTTTTAAAGAGTGGGAATGAGTTGGGGAGAGAGAAATATTGATGTGAAGAGAAACATCGATTGGTTGCCTCCTGCATGGGCTAGGGATCAAATCTGGAATCTAAGTATGTGCCATAACCTGAAATCAAACACGCAACCTTTTGATGTATGTGATGATGCTCCAACCAACTGAGCCATATTAACCAAGATGAAAAATGTTTTCATTGAATAAATTTTATATTACATAAAAACAAGAAACTATTCAGTGAAAGAGTGTCAACACTTTAGGAACATGATATATAATTTTCAAAAAGATAGGGAAAAGGAGATTATAGAAAGATCCATTTAGTTTTTACTGAGAAAGATATTAGAAACATTCTTGTTTTCCAATTATCTTTTTAGGGGAACAATTCAGAAGTATTAGATAGTGACAAACACATGGAATATTCTAGGCCTAATTAACAGAACCACATGGCATAATCCCCAAAGTTTTGAACAAACTTAAATTAGGCAATTCATTATTCATCAACATAAATCTCTTCTCTCTCTCTCTCTTTTTTATTCATCAACACTTTTAAACTGTTTTGTGTTTTTTTGTTTGTTTGTTTGTTTGTTTTTATAAATGGTCATGGTCAGAGCCAACATATAGATAAGTAGTATAACTTTTTCAGGGAAATAAATTTGTAATCATGATCCTCATATAACAAATAATATCAGATATTGCCAGATAAAGATGTATAAAATCAGAAGCTTGTATAGATTGTGAAGAGCTGGGTTTTCTAAGACCCTGAATGATGAAAGAAGATTAAGTATCTATATATCTGACTATCATCTCTTCAGGCTTTCTATTATCTTCACATTCTTGTAATTTTACATCATTGTACTTGGGAGGGTCTATAAATGAGATTGGCACAAGACAATTAACACAATTCCTAATTTTCCCAATTTTCATTCATTAAAAGAACTATGCAAGGTTCCCTGAGATGGGTGTACTTTTCTCATTCTGTACTTCTAAACCGGTAAAGTAAAAGGTAGTACAGTTGACACTTATGGATAAAATATGTGACAAGGACTTTGTGCTCCTGTTACTAAAATGAACAATAGAGTAAGGGCATCTTTAAGAAAAGTAAGAACCAGAAAAATTTAAGAACCAAGTGGAATTAAAATTTAAACATTTTTAAGAACCAGGAACCAAAGCCTACTCTAAGCTTTCTACTTTGCTTATCTAAAATATAGGGACATGCTTGAGTAAGGGAGTATAGATTTGAAGAAAGTATATTTATTATTTTTTTAAGTTTCCATAAAGAACAATCATGTTTTCTCATGAAAACTCTTTGGTGCAAGTATATTGTCAGTAAAATTGGGTGGTTGTTCTATCAGTATGGCAGTTCTTATGTTCTTAAAAACGAACAGTGCTGCCATACTAGTATATGTCTCAGTATAGAACTAATTTAAAATCTTACATAATTTTCAAATTTATCTGTAGGATTATTATAAGTTATTAAACCAAATTCACATTTTTGAAGTGTAGTACATTTTTCTACCTTTATTTGAAGATGTGCCTATGTGTGTGGGCAGGGGGGTGGGGAGGGAGGGCGGGGAGGATCATAGGGTTAAGTTCCATAGTTTATTTTTAATGATAAGATGATTGTATTCATTTAATATCAATAACTTTGTACCCATTAAAAAGTTCAAGTACTGCTAGAAGCTTTTAAGTTGAGTTTTTCCCCATGAGACAACATTGAGTTTTTTGCTCCTACATAATTGTCAAAATACTGATTTTTATTAAAGATTTGGTTAGAGTGACAATTACAGGTTTGTTTGTTTTTTATATAGTTAAGTCTTTGATCCCTTCCTTTTTATCTCCTAATTAAGGCAATGTCCCTAAAATTGAAGAGTTTTGATTAAATATTCATTTCTATTTACTTTTATCTTTGGTTCTTTGATCTTTTATATTTTAACTTGTTTAAAAATCCAAACAATTTGTTTTGGTGTACAGTGTAACTTGAAAATAATTTTTTCAAGTAGCCAAGTCACTTTTATCATGCCATTTATTAACTTATTTTTTTTCCTGTGATTGTGATACTCTTTTGTTCTATAATAACTTTTATTATGCACTAGCACTTGTATCTGGGTTAACAATGTTCTTCCATCTTTCTGTCTATTCTTATGCCAATATCATAGTGATTTAATTATCAAGCTAAAAAGACTGGTCAAAATAATGTATAAGGTGGATTTTGGAATATTTAAAAGGAAATGCAGTGCCTGTGCCCATCAACCAGCTACTGCAAATTTGTAGTCAGACAAAGTTGGGTTTATTACATCAAGGGAGATTGCACACCATAGGGAACCATTACACATCTCAGTAAGAGGGTGTTAGGAAGGGGGTTGGTACAAGATTTGGGCCTGTATTAGATGATTTTAAGAAAGTTCATAGTTGAGTGTTGTCAGAAAGTAGGGGATAGTTCTATCATTTTGTAACCTAAAAATACCTAGGAGGCAAGAGGAACAGCATGGGCTAACACTATAATTACTAAAGAAGTAGCAGTTAAGTTAGTTGGATTAGGGAACACATTTAATCGTTAGTGTAGTTTACACAATGTTCTTACATTTATCTGTACCCAGACATGATCCTGTAGTGGTTTTGTTTCTGTCTTACTTCAACATGGTCAGATGGGCCTTGTTTGATGGTTTTCTGTGAAATTGTTCATGTTCCATAGGAGAACACTATAGCCTAGCTATTAGTCCCATGCAAGCTCTAGCTAATAGCTGCCAGAGGCTACTTTTTTCTCTTTTAGCTACTTCTAAAGTAGCTGAAGTTTCTAGAATATGTTGCTGAGCAGGCCTACTTTACTACCTGCATAAGAGAAATTTTTCTTATTGTTCAACAGCCAACAATTCATATTCACTGATTTGAATGTGTTATATAATTTCTATTCAAAATGATTTGAAATTGTTATATAGTTATATGTAACATGCAATATACATCTATTGTTTACTAAAATTTTATACTTGAAATAGTATACTTGAAAACAAATATAGTAAGTATATCAACTTTTGTGCTAGTTTTATTTGTACCGTATCTCCATTTAGTTATAATTCACATTTTTTTTCCTTCTCCATTTTGAGAAAATATACAAATTTTATTTCTTACACGTAATATTCCCTAGCAGGCAGCCATTTTTAACTCTAGTAGGTAAGAGAAGATTTGCTGTAGTTTTTTTTTTCTAAGTTCAACCCAGCATATCAATTTAGCATTTTTGTGTGAATGTACAAAATTTCATTTGCTGTGAAAATAAAACTAATTTTTAAAAATCCTATAGGAAAATCTGTTGTGTATGTATTAGTCTGAGTAATGTAAAGTCAAATTTATTGGAGTTATCATGGTTAATAAGCTTATTTGGTTTTAAATGTACAATTCTATGATACATTCATTGTCTGTATATTGCATTGTGTGCTTATCCCCCAAAGTCAAATCTTCTATCACCATATATTTGACCCCATTTACTCTTTACTACCTCCACACCCCTTCCCTCTGGTAACCACTATACTATTGTGTGTCTATGAGTTTCTTATTTTTTTATTTGTTCATTTGCTATTTTCAGTTTTATATATAATGGACTGCCATAAGAAAAGGTGAAATACTACCACTTATGACAATATGGGTAGATCTTGAGAATATCATGCTAAGAGAAATAAGTCAGAGAAAAAGTTAAGAACCATATGAAAGGATTTCTTTTAAAGGAATGGTAGTAGTTTGCTGAAACAAACCACTTTTTTCTTGTAACTTCATACTACAAGAAATTTTTGAGATTTTTTTTTCTCTCTTTCTGCCCATAGGAATTCTCACATGCTGTTCTTCCTTTTTTCATGTCGTGTTCCTTTCCTTGGATTTTTCATATTTCTCTGTAGTCATGTCTTAGGTTAGTATTTTTCCTTAACAAAGGTCAGTCTTTACCTTAACTGAGGTTGTCTATTGTCTTTTTATCTACAATAACAATATCTTTGTATATCTTAACGTAGTTAGAACTTTTCCTTAGGATAAATTCCTAGGGGAACAGGTTTATAGCTAAAGAGGAAGCTTATTTTTTTAAGTGTTTGATATATATAATCAAATTGTTTCACTGAAAAGTCATAGAAATTTATATTTCTTTTTAGAAGTTTAAATATCTTTATCAATTATTCCTCAGTAAAATTGGGCCAGAAAAGAAGCTTATAAGGGGTATTTGTTTCCTTTTACCTTTGAAAACCCTATAAATTGCCATCATTTAAAAAATGTTGATTATATAATTGGCAAGAGGTGGCAACTTAAAGTTGTTTTCATTTGTATTTCATTGTTTAGTAGTAAATTTTGCTCATAAAAATATGTACTTGTCATTTGCATTTTTTCTATAGTGAACTAGATGTTGTTTTTTGAGTATTTTATTTTGGGATGTTTAGCTTTTTTTCTTATTGTTTATAAGAGTGTTTTATATAGCAACAATATTAACACTATTATGTTTTGTATTAAAACTATTATAGATCTTCATCCACTAGTTTATGTAAAAGACTTTAAGCCTCTTTAATCTTATATGAGTAAGGATCTAATATTATTAAATAATCAGTCACTTGTTCCAGTACTATTTATGGAGTAATTTTTATTCTCATTGATTTTATTGTTGCTTTTTAAAAATTGTGTTTATGAAGTCCGTTATTTTTTAAAAAAACACGTTTTTATTGAATTTTAGAGAGAGAGGAAGGGAGAGGAATAGAGAGATAGAAACATCATCAATCAGCTACCTTCTGCACATCCATTACTGGGGATTGAGCCTGCAACCTAGGCATGTGCCCTGATCAGGAATCGAACCATGACCTCTTAATTTCTAAGTCGATGCGCAACCACTGAATCATACCGGCTGGGCTGGTTGCTGCTTTTAATCATACATTCAATTATTTCGTTTACTTAATCTGCTTTTCAACATTTTATTACATTAATCTATGTCATCCTATCTGTGTATATAAAAGTATAATATACACATCGACCAGACAGCAGAATGATTGGTAGCTATGATGTGCACTGAGCATCAGGGGGCAGACGTTTAATGCAGGAGCTGCCCCCAGCGTGAATACATTGCCCAAATGGGGCCTACCAGCCAATCTCTTAGTCCCTCCTCCCAGAAGACAGGCTTCTATTGCCTGATGGGGAACGAGGGTGGAGGAGAGGGGGTCGTGGCAGGGGGTGGGACCAGCTCCTGCCAGGGAGGGAAGATGGCCCTGATGACAGACCACGCCTAGGAACCATAGCTGTGCACAAATTTCATGTGCTGGGCCTTTGATATTAGTATAGCAATTAAAATTGATTGTTTTATAATATTTTTAATATTTCCTATTTCTTTCAGCCCTTATATTTCCCTTTTCAAAATTTTTTGTTTAGTTTTAGGTTAATATTTTCAGATAAACTTTAGTCTTCTTTTTCTCAAGTTTCATAAAAAAATCCAGTTGAGGCCTGGCCAGCATAGTTCAGTGGTTGAGCATCGACCTATGAACCAGGAGGTCATAGTGCCCACAACATGCCCAGGTAGGTGGTGTATAGGAGGCAATTGATCAATGATTCTCTCTCATCATTGATATTTCTATCTCTATCTTTCTCCCTCTCCCTTCCTCTCTGAAACCAATACAAATATATTTAAAAGAAAAAACTCCAATTGGGATTTTGATTGTTCTACATTGCATTTATATTTTGGGGAAAGTATGATATATTTTGAGTATTGAATTTGCTGATATTATGATATACCTCTTAAGGTTTTTTATTATTTACCTTGGTCAGAAATATTTTGTAGTGTTTGTTGTAGTTTGAATAGGTAACATATTTCTTATAAGGTTTTATCCTAGAATATTATTTGTTTTGCTATTTTGAATCAGAACTCTTCTTACAATATATTTTTGTTTAATACTAATTTAGAAAAAATATAGTATTTTTCATATTTATTTTGTAACTTTTAATAAATTTATTGAAATCAGGAGAGAGATACCTATGCTTATGAAGAGATATTTAAGAGATTGTGCCAATTTATATTTCTAGAATAAACTACTTAATCATGTTGTACTTTAAAAAATACACTGCTACAAGATACACTACTATAGTTACTTTTCAAATATTTTCTTTGGGATTTGCCTCCTATATTTCTAAATAGAATCAATATGTAATTTTCTCATGTGTGTGTTGTATGTGTGTGTGCACGTGTATGTAATCTGTGTCATGTTTTTGAATGTGACTTTAATCTTTATTTTTTTGTATCTGAAATAAAGTATTAAGTTATTTAAAGATTTGAAAAATACTTTTTTGTTTAGAAATAATATTTTTGAGGAAATATTTTTGAAGCAAAAATTTTAGGGTAGTTGATTGCTACCTTTTTAAAATAAAATTTACTAATTTATATTTTCACAGGAAATTACAGATTTCATCCAGTATTTCACATTTATTAGTACAGAATTATACATTATTTTTATAATAAAAATAACAAAGGCTATATGTCTTTATTTAACATTATATGTTTATATCTTCTCTATATTTTATCTTTACTAACTGTTCCAGAGGTTTGTCTATTTTATTGGTGTTTTAAAATAACTAGTTCATGGAGCTGATACTTAATCATTTTATTTTATTTTTTTCCTTTAATAGGTTTTTCTTTACACTCTTTGGAATTTGAAATTTTTCTTTTTGTTAGTCTATATATGATGAATCATTATAAGTATTCTAATAATACTAGTAAGGAGCACTAGAAAGTATATTTTTATTTGGCATAAGCAAAGGTCATAATATATTTGTAACTCTTACTAGTTTTATATACAGTGCCTCTAGATCTTGTTTTCAGCTTTCCATATGAGTTAATAAACAGATATATCATTCCATACAATTATGTTTCTGTTAATTGTTCTTTTTATTAATTTATATTTTATATTTTAGTACAGTGATATTTGTGCAAAAGTACTGAAATATTTCCATTGTTAAATATACCCTTTGATAAAATATTTGCTGTTTTATTTAATGCCTTTTGTATAAAATTCTGATAATAGTATGATCCTAATTTTTATTCTGTTTGCATTGCTTTAATGTGATAATTTGCCATTTTTTAACTGGATTTTTATAGTGTTCTGGATGTTATATTAACCTGTGAAAATATAATATATTTTTAATTATTTATTTTTTTATTTTGAGGTTATTATAGATTCACATGCAATTTTAAGAAATAATGCAGATAGATTTCATGTATCCTTTACCCAATTTCTTCCAAAGATAACATCTTGCAAACTAAAATACAATAATTTAATCAGGGTATTAACATTGATATAATCAACATACAGAACATTTTCTTCATCACAAGAATCCCTCATGTTGCCCTTTTAGAGTGGCACACAACTCCTCCTTTAATCCTGGAAACCACTAACCTGTACTCCACTTCTTTTTTAACCCAAGGAGTCCTGGATTAGAGAGGTGCAGACTGGGCTGAGGGGGAACCCCACTCCCCCGTGCATGAATTTTATGAACCAGGCCTCTAGTATTTATATAAATAGTATCAGATAGTATATAACATTTTGGCATTGGCCTTTTTTTGCCTGTAATAGTTCTTTGGAAGTACATCCAGAGTTTTTTTATATATCAACTAGAGGCCTGATACATGAAGATTCATGCAAGAATGGGCCTTCCTTCCCCTGGCTGCTGGCACCACCTTGGCTCTGGTTGGAGCCACCTTTCTGCCTTTGCTCTGGCCTGGAGCTGCCTTTTCACCTTCTCACACTGCCCAGAGGCCTGGAATGGCTGGGGCAGTGTGGAATGCCTGCATCCCACCCCTGTTCACTCAGCATCTGTGTATGCAAATTAGTCAGCCATCTTTGTTGGGTTAATTTGCATACTTACTCCTGATTAGCTGGTGGGTGTCGCAAAAGTATGGTCAGTTTGCATCTTTCTCTTTTATTAGTGTAGATAGCTTGTTCCTTTTTATTACTGGGTTTTATTCCATACCATTGCTACATCACATTTTCTATAACCACTAACCCACTGAAGGACATCCGAGTCACCAGTTTTTGGCTGGTAAGACTATAGTTGCTATAAATGTTCATGTACAAATTTATCTGTGAAAGTAAGTTTTCATTTGCCTGGGATAAATGCCCAGAAGTGTAGTTGCTGGGTCACATGATAATAGAATGTTAAGTTGTTTTATAATTTGATATTTGTATGCTTTATTGCATGCACACCACTAAAAGTTTAGTTTCCTTCTGTTATCATATATTTTACTTCCTTTAACCAATTTAACCAATTCTTCCTTCTCCTACCCTCTTTTCCCTCTGGTAACTACCATTCTGTTGACAGTATCTATGAGTTTCGTTTTGCTTTGTTTTGTTAGTTCATTTGTTACTTTTTCTTTTATATTTAAGACTAGAGGCCTGATGCATGAAATTTGTGCAAGGGGCTCAGCCCTCTCAGCCATAGTGGCTTGTCTCAGCCCTCACAGGTAATGGCCCCTCAGTCTAAGGCAAACCATGGCTACCTCAGCCCTCACAGCCCTAGCTTCATCTGGAAAGTTGTCCAGTCTACTAGCAACTAGCATATTATGCTTTTATTATTATAGATATGAGTGAAAACATATGCTTTTTATCTTTTGCTATCTGACTTTTTAACTTAGCATAATATCTTCGAGATCCGGCTATATTGTTGCAAATGACAATATTTCATCTTTTTGTCGCTGAGTAGTCTTTCATTATATATATTTATACTATATTTTTACCCATTCATCCACCAATGAACACTTAGATCATTTCCATATCTAAGCTATTGTAAATAATGTTGCAATGAACATAGGAGTATATACAGTGGTACCTCGAGATACGAGTTTAATTCATTCCGTAACCTTGAGGCATGGGAAACTATGAGACGTTCGAGTCACGGTAAACTGGTGGGTCGTGTGCAGCCAGCTGATCTGTGCGGTTACTCCTATCTCAAATGTTGCTCGTATTTCAAAGCAAAAATCACTCGCTTGATGGCTCGTATCTCAAAAATCTCGTATGTTAGGGCATTCGTATCTCGAGGTACCACTGTACTAGTATGTTTTTTTTATTTAATTTTTTCATATTCTTAAGATAAACACCTAGAAGAGGATCTTAAGGTAGTTTTGTTTTTTAATTTTTAAAAGAAACCTCCATGCTGTTGTCCATAGCAACTGCACCAGTTTACAATCTTATCTACCAACAGTATGTGAGAATGCTTTTTTCTCCATATATTTTCCAAAACTTGTTACCTTGTGTCTTTTTTGTAATAGCCATTCTAAGAGGTGTGAGGTAATACCTCCCTCATTGTGGTTTTGATTTTCATTTCCCATAGTGATGTTGAACATCTTTTCATATGCTTTTGGCCATCTGTATGTCTTTTTTTGGGGGAAAAAGTCTATTCAGACTCTCAACATTTTAAAATTAGATTGTCTGTTTCCTTATGTTTGAGATGTATGAGTTCTTTCTATAGTTTGGGTATTAACCCCTTATTGAAATTTTCATTTTCAAATATCATCTCCCATTTGATAGGTTGCATTTTTTAAAAAAATGTTTTTATTGATTTTTAGAGAGAGAGGAAGGGAGAAGGATAGATAGAAACATTGATGAAAGAGAAATATCATTGATCTGCTCCCTCCCTACCCCCCTCCTTGACTTCCACTGGGGAAACTGCCCCAAACCTGGGATGTGCACTGACCAGAATCAAACCAGTTATCTCTTGGTTCGAGGGTCAGTGCTTAACTACTGAGCCATACCAGCTGGGTGGTAGGTTGCTTTTTTGGGTTTGATTATTTCCTTTGCTTTGCAGAAGTTCTTTTATTTGATGTAGTCCCATTTTCTGCTTTAGTTTCCCTTGCTTTTGGAATCAAATTTGCCAAAACACTACTGAGTTCAATGTCTGGAAGCCTAGTGTCTATATTTTCTTTAAAGTATTTATTATTTTGGGTCTTACTTTTAAGCCTTTAATCCATTTTGGTTAACTTTTGTGCGTGGTATAAGATAGTGATTTACCTTCATTCTTTTGCATATGAGTGTTCAGTTACCTCAACACATTGTATATACTTAACACCTTTGTCATAAATTAATTGCCCATATATTTGTGGGTTTATTTCTGGGCTATCATGTCTGTTCCATTGGTTTATGTGTATGTGTTTTTTTTGCCAATAACCATACTGTTTTGTACTGTAGCTTTTTAGTACAATTTGAAATTGGGGAGTGTGGCTTTATTTTTTTTCTTAGGATTGATTTGACTATTTAGGGTCTTTTGTGGTTCCCTACAAATTTTGGATATTTTTCATTCTATTTCTGTGAAAAATGCCATTGGGATGTTGATAGGAGTTGCATTGAATCTGTACACTGCTTTAGGGAAAGATGGTTATTTTAACAAAGTTAATTCTTTCATTCCAACAACACAGAATGTCTTTCCATTTCTTTGTGCCTTTTTAAATTTCTTTGAACAATGTCTTATGGTTTTCAGTGTACAAGTCGTTCACTTCCTTTTTTTATTTCTAGGTATTTGATTCTATTTGTTGTGGTTGTGAATTGTATTGTTTTCTTCATTTCTCTGTGTGATAGTTTGTTGTTAGTACATAGAAACTCTCAGATTTTTGTGTAGAAATTTTATATCCTGCAATTTTGTTTATTGTTTCTATTAATTTTATAGTGAATTCTTTATATAATTTTTTATATATAAAATCATATCATCCACAAATAGTAATACTTTTACTACTTCCTTTTCAATACAGATGCTTTATATTTCTTGGTTAATTGCTCTGAATAGGACTTCTAGTCCTATGTTAGATACAACTGGCAAGAGTTGGCATCCTAGTCTTATTCCTGATCTTAAAGGAAAAGCTTTCAATTTTTTATCACTGAGTATGATGTTAGCTGAAGGTTTGCCATGTATGACTTTCATTATGTTGAAATGCTTTTTCCTCTATTCATTTTATTGAGAGTTTTATCATAAATTTGTATCTTGTCAGATGCTTTTTCTGCATCTGTTGAGATGATTGTATGATTTTTATATTTTATTAATGTGGTTCATCATGTTGATTTATTTGTGGATGTTGAACTATCCTTTCACCCTGGAATGAATTCAACTTGATCATTGTATGTGATCCTTTGAATGTATTGCTGTATTTCTTTTGTTATTATTTTGTTGAGGATTTTTACATCTGATATTGGCTTGTAATTTTCCTTTTTTCTTATGTTCTTGCCTGCTTTTGGTATTAGGGTAATGTTGGCCTCATAAAATGAGTTAGGAAGCATTCCCTTCTCTTTGATTATTTGGAAGAGTTTGACAACGGTAGGTATTAAATCTTTGAATGTTTGGTAGCATTCACCAGTGAAGTCATTGGTCATGGACTTTGTTTTGGGGAGCTTTTGATTACTCCTTCAATATCCTTACTAGTGATCAATCTATTCAGGTTTTCTGATTCTTCATGATTCAGAAGGTTGTATGCTTCTGAAAACTTGGTCATTTCTTCTCAGTTGTCCACTTTGGTGCTATATAAACTTTCATGTATCCTTGTACAGCCCTTAATGTTTCTGTAGTGTATTTTGTAACTTCTCTTTCATTTATGTTTTGTTTCTTTTTCTTTTTCTTTTCCTTAGTGAGTCTAGCTAAAATTTTGTCAGTTTTGTTTAGAGAACCAGCTCTTTTTCATTAATATTTTTATTGTGTTTATATTCTCTATTTTATTAATTTTTGATCTGATCTTTTATTATTTTCTTTCTTCTACTAACTTGGGGCTTCATTTGTTCATTTTCTACTTCCTTAAAATGTAATGATAGATTTTTGTTTTTGTTTTACAACTTATTGTTGTTCATATTTTTTATCTTTTTAATTTTCTTCTTCCTCTTCTTAAAGAATACCCTTTAACATTCATATAATACTACTGGCTTGGTGGTAATGAACTCCTTTAGCTTTTTCTTGACTGTGAAGTTCTTTATATAACCTTCAATTCTAAATGATAGCTTTGTTGGATAAAGTAAATCTTGGTTGTAGGTTCTTGTTATTCATCACTTTGAATATTTCTTGCCATTCCCTTCTGGCCTGCATAGTTTCTGTTGAAAAATCAGCTGGAAATCATATGAGTGCTCGCTAGTAGGTAACTAACTGCTTTTTTCTTGTAGCTTTTAAGATTCTCTCTTTGTCTTTTGCCTTTGTCATTTTAATTATGATGTGTCTTGGTATGGGCCACTTTGGGTTCCTCTTGTTTGGGATTCTCTGTGCTTTCTGGACTTGTAACTTTTTTCCCAGGTAAGGGAAGTTTTCTGTCATTATTTCTTTAAATAGGTTTTCAATATTTTGCTCGCTGTCTTCTTCTGGCACCCCCATAATGTGAACGTTGGTATGCTTGAAGTTATCCCAGAGACTCCTTATACTGTCTTCATATTTTTGGAATCTTACTTCTTTTTGCTTTTCTGTTGGGTGTTTTTTTGCTTCCTCATATTTTTAATAGTTGATTTGATTCTCAGAACCCTCTACTCTAATGTTGAATCCCTGTAAATTATTCTTTGTTTCAGTCAGTGTCTGTTTAATTTCTGACTGATCCTTTTCCATGTGTTTGACATTCTCACCAAGATCCTTGAAAATATCACTAAGTTTCTTGGAGGTTTCTAGAATTTTTTTGCATAATCTTATAACCATGGTTTGGAACTCTATATCCAGTTGTTTGCTTTCTTCCATTTATTTAATTTGTGACATGTTTCTTTGTCTCCACATTTTGGCTTCTTCCCTGTGTTTGTTTCTATGTATTGGGTAGAGCTGCCATGTCTCCTTGAGTTGGTAGAGTGGCCTTGTGTGGTAGGTATCCTATGGGGCCTAGTGGCTCAACCTCCCCAGTCACCTGAGATGGGAACTCTAAGTGCACCCCTTTGTGAGCTGAGCACACAGTTTTATAATTGAGACTTGATTGTTATTGATGTCACTGGTAGGATTTAACCTCCAGGACAATTTGCTATGAGGACCAGCTGGAACTACAGTGGGAGAGGTGCTATGCAGGAGACACCCCTATGGAGTAGTACTTTAGTGGGGCTTTGGTGCCTACTGAGTCTTCCCCTTGAATGTGTTGCTTATGGATGTGTAGAGTTGTAATCTGATACACACTTGACACATTTGCTCTTGGATCTCTAGGGAGGTGCAAAGTCAGCCATTGCCTGGAGCCATCAGTAGGAGCTACAGAGAGATCTTCAGATTCATCCTTTTTTGTATGGGGTTTGGAATTGATAAGACGAGGCCCAGCTATGAAGCAGGCTGATACTGATGCTGAGTCTTGAGCCTTCTATTGATAGATTTGGGGCTCCCTGACGCTGCCACAGCTTGTTTGACATTTTCAAGGACAGGCTATTTATATGCAAAAGCTGCTTGTATGGGGCTGTAATTGGATGAGGTGGTGTCTTAGGGAATCACCAGTGCAGAGCAAACAGAAATGGCTACCAGTCAGTCCTGAGACTGGGGTGGTCCCAGCCAAGAACAATGATCCCTGTACCTCCCTCTGGGAGAAAGCCACCCCCAAGTTCCTACTCCTATGCCAGACAAATGTGTCCCTCAGAGCCTCGCCCTGGTGCTGGAGCTCAGAGGAAATGGAATCTTTTAAGTTCAGTTCAGGATGTCGGCCTTTCAGCCGTGTCTCCAGCAGCCTGCCAATGAGCTTCAATCCACACTGGCTTTTACAGCTCTGGGAACCTGGGCTGGGGGTCTTTGCTCCTCTAGGAGTCCTCTGCAGAGATGTTCTCCTTCCCATTTAAAAAAGGTGACACACTTGGGTGCTGGACCCACCCATTCTGTGCTTCCACATTTCCCACCAGTCTCAGTGTGCTTTCTTCTTTATTTCTCTAGTTGCAGGACTTCTGTTCAGCCAGCTTTCTAGTGGTTCTAGATGATCATTGTTCTATATTTTAGTTGGAATTTTGATGTGGTGGTGGGAGGCAGCGAGTACAAGCATATGCCCTATGCTGACATCTTGGTTCCCTCTCCATGATGGTTTTTTTATATTTCAGATTTTTTCTGTTTCTCAAGGAAGGCCTGTTTGCTATAAACTTCCTTCTTAATATTACTGTTGCTGCATCCCAAAGGTTTTGGTATGTTGTGTTCTCATTTTCATTTGTGTCTATGTATGTTTTGATTTATTATTTTATTTCTTTATTGACTCAATAGTTATTCACTAGTATCTTTTTTAGTCTTCACATTTTTTTGTGATTTTTTTCCTTGTTGCTTTCTTGTAGCTTCCTTGTTTTGTACAATTATGGTCAGAAAAGACACTTGATATGATTTCAGTCTGCTTAAACTTATGGAGACTTGTTTTGTGTCTTAACATATGGTCTATCCTTGAGAATGTTCCATATAGACTTGAGAAGAATGTATTCTGTCTTTTGGGGATGGGAAGTTATATAAATATCTGGTATAATGTGTCATTTAAGGCTGATGTTTCCTTGTTGATGTTCTAGCTGGATGATCTATTCGTTGGTGTAAGTGGAGTGTTAAAATCTCCTACTATTATTGTCTGTTGTCTATATCATATTTTAAATATGTTAAAAATTGCTTTATATATTTTGTTGCTCCTTGGATGCATATATATATACTTAAAATGTTACATCTTCCTGATGGATTATCTCCTTTATTATTACAAAATGTCTATCTTTGTCTCTTCTTACCTTTTTAGTCTTGAAATGTACTTTGTCTTATGTAAATACTAGAGGCCAAGTGCATGAAATTCATGCTTGGGGGTATGTATCCCTCAGCCCAGCATGCACCCTCTGCAATATAGGACCCCTCAACGGATGTCCGACTGCCCATTTAGGCCTGATCCTGGTAGGATTGGACATCCTGTCACAATCCAGGGCTGATGGCTCCCAACTGCTTGCCTGCCCGCCTTCCTGATTGCCCCTAACTGCTTTTGCCTGCCATCCTGATCACCCCTAACCACTCCCCTGCCAACCTGATTGATGCCTAACTGTTCCTCTGCCAGCCTGTTTGCCCCTTACTGCCCTCCATTGCAGGCCTGTTCACCCCTAACTGCCCTTTCCTGCTGGCCTGATCACCCACAACTGCCCTCCCTTGCAGGCCTGGTCCCTCCCAATTTCTCTCCCCTACTGGCCACCTTGTGACAGTCATCTTTCTTTCCACATGGGGGCAGCCATCTTTGACCACATTGGGGAAGCCATTTTGTGTGTTGGAGTGATGGTCAATTTGCATATTACTCTTTTATTAGAAAGGATTGAGGCCTGGTCCACAGGTGGGGGCCAGCTGGTTTGCCCTGAAGGGTGTTCCAGATCAGGGTGGAAGTTCCCTTGGGGTGTGGAGTGGCCTGGGTGAGGGGCCAGTAGTAGTTTGCAGACTAGCCACACCCCCCGGTGACCCAAGTGGAGGCCCTGGTATTTAGGATTTATTTATCTTATATAATTGAAACTTTGCATCCTTGAGTGGAGCCAAGCCTCCTGCTTGCTCATTGGCCATAGCCATTCTTTTGGGATTTATTTATCTTCTATAATTGAAACTTTGTAGCCTTGAGTGGAGGCCTAGGCTGGCCAGGGTGTGTGGAAAGCTTGGCTTCCTCTATTACTGGGGAAACCCAAGCCTCCTGCTTATTTCGTGGCCACAGCCATTTTGGTTGGGTTAATTTGCATACTTGCTCTTGATTGGCTGGTGGGCATGGCTTATGGTTGTAGCAGAGTGAAGGTTAATTTGCATATTACTCTTTTATTAGATAGAATGGTTACATCTGCTTTTCTCTGGATACCATTTGCTTGGAGTATCTTCATTCACATTTTCACTTGAGCCTTTGTTTTTTGGAGCTGAGATGAATCTCCTGAAGTCAGCATATAGTTGGGTGGTGTTTTTTAATCCATCCATATATTCGGTGTCTTTGGTGAGTTCAGTTCATTGACATTGAGGTTGATTTTTGATATATGAGGACTCACTACAGTCATTTTTTGATTTCTGGTTGCCCCATATCTCCATTGTTTTGTTTTCCTCATGCTTCTGTTTGTTATTTTTGTTTGGTGGTTTTCTATGATGTTTTTGTTCATTTAGTCTGTTTTTTTTAATTTCATATTGCAGCTCTGGATTTATTTTGTGATTATCATAAAGTTTATGTAAAATGTCTCAAAGAAAATAGTTTCATTTTCTTCTTATAGCATCTTATCTTCATTCACATACCAGTTCCATACTTTTCTTCTTCCCTTATTATATTCTTACTAGAGGCCCAGCTGCACCCTCTCCAATATGGGACCCCTCAGGGGATGTCTGACTTCTGCTTTAGGCCTGAGTGGGATCAGGCCTAAACCAGCAGTCATATAGCACTCTTACAATCTGGGACCACTAGTTCCTAACTGCTCACCTGTCTGCCTGCCTAATTGACCCTAACTGCTCTGCCTGTAGGCCTGGTCACCCCAAACTGTTCTCCCTTGCTGGTCTGATCCCCTTAACCACCTCTGACTCAGCCCCTACCACCGTGGCTTTGTCTGGAGGGACGTCTGGTCTAATTAGCATATTACCCTTTTATTGGTATAGATTTTCAAAAATTATTTCTTTTTATGTTGTATATTTGTTACTTAATTGCAGTAGTTATTTATTTGTGTTTATCTTCACCAGAGGATATTTTTTCATTGATTTTTAGCTAGAATGAAAGGGAGGGAAGGAAAGAGGGAGAGTGGCAAAGAGGAGGGAGGGAAGGGAGGAAGAGAGAAGAGAGAGAAACATCAATGTGAGAGACACATTGATTGGCTGCCTGCCAGGGCTTACGATCTAACTTGCAATCCAGGGATATGTCCTTGATCAGGAATCAAACACATGACCCTTTGGTTTGTGCGGCCAGTGCTCTAACCTCTGAGCACACTGGCCAGGGCTAGAGTTATTTTTAATGCTTTTTCACTCCTTAACTTTTATGTTGTAATTAAGAGTTTAATATAATTTTTAAAACTTTTTAAGTGAATTTATTTGGTTGACATTGGTTAGTAAAATTACATAAGTTTCAGGTGTACAATTCTATAATTCATCATTTGTATATTGTACTACGTGTTTACCATCTCAAGTCTCCTTCCATCACCATTTATCTCCTCTTTATCCTTGTCTACCTCCTCCTATTCCCTTTCCCTCTGGTAACCACCATACTGCTGTCTGTGTCTGTGAGGTTTTTTTTTCCTTCATCTCTTCACATTTTCACCCTGTACAACCTGACAGCTGTCAGTCTGCTTTCTGAGTCTGTCTCTATTTTGCTTATTAGTTCATTTAGTTCATTAAAGTGAAATCATATAATACTTATATTTTTTCTGATTGGCTTATTTCACTTAGCATAATGCCAACCAGGTCCATCCAGGCTGTTGTCAAAGATAACAATTCTTTCTTTTTTATGGCCACATAGTATTCCATTGTGTAAATGTACCATAGCTTCTTTGTCCACTCATCTTGTCACCCTCCCCTGTCTTCCTTCCTGTCTCCCCAAGGTGTTCCAATACCCCCACTAATGGCCACTTGGGTGTTTCAAAATCTTGCTTATTATAAATAATGCTGCAGTGAACATAAGGGTGTAAATATTCTTTCAAATTAGCATTTGGGTTTCTTTGGATAAAATCCCAGAAGTGGAGTCACCAGGTTATTAGGAAGTTCCATTTTTAATTTTTTTCAGGAAACTTCATACTGCTTTCCACAGTGGTTGCACCAATCTGTATTCTCAACAATAGTGCATGAGCGTTTCCTTTTCTCCACATCCTTGCCAACACTTGTGGTTTGTTGATTTATTGATGACATCCACTCTAACAGGCGTGAAATGATATCTCATTGAGATTTTAATTTGTACTTCTCTGGTGATTAGTGATATTGGCATGTTTCCATACATAAATTGGTCATCTGTATGTCCTCTTTGTAGAAGGGTCTGTTCAGGTCCTTTGTTCATTTTTAAAATTTGATTGTTTATATTTTTGGTATTGAGTTTTGTAAGTTTTTTTTTATTTTTCAGTCCTCACCTGAGAATATATTTTTATTGATTTTAGAGAGAAAAATTGATAGGTTGCGTCCCATATGCACTCCAACTGGGGGATGAACCTGCCAACCTAGGTATGTGCCCTGACCAAGAATTGAACCCACAAAATTGGGGTGTAGGTGACATCACTCCAACAACTGAGCCACATGGCCAGGGCAAGTTTTATAAATTTTGGATGTTAACCCATTTCATATTTATCTGAATATGTTCTCCCATCAAGCAGGTTGTTTTTTCATTTTGTTAATTATTTCCTTTTGTGCAAAAACATTTTAGTTTGGTGTCGTGCCATTTGTTTATTTTTTCTCATTTTCTTTGCCTGAGGAGATATATCAGAAAAAATATTGCTAAGTTTTCTTCTAGGATTTATATGGTTTTGAGTATTCAAGTCTGTAATGTATTTTGAGTTTAATCTCACACAATACTGTGTGAGGAGGTGATCTAGTTTCATTTCCTTGCATGTATCTGTCCAGTTTTCTCAACACCATTTATTGAGTAGACTATCTTTACTCCATTGTATGTTTTTTACTCCTTTGTCAAGTATCAAATGACCATACAGGCATGGGTTAATTTCTGGACTCTCTTTTCTGTTCCACTGATATATATGTGTTTTTATGTCAGTATCCTGCTGTTTTGATTACTGTTGCCTTGTAGTATAGTTTGATATCAGTGGTGGCGGAATGTGGTGGGTGATGGAGATCTGGGTTCCTGAACCTGGCATACTGCCTCCTGGTTCCATATGGCTGCTGGAGCTGCTGTGCTGTAGGCCCATTCCAGCTGCAGCAATGAGGCTCTTGAGGCTCTGCCACAGTTAGTCTGGAAAGGGAGGTGGGTTCTCAGGTGTCAAGACTGTTTCTTCACTCTTATTCTCCACCAGACAGTAGTGTGGGACTGCACCCTGACATCTCTACTGCTACTGCATTTACTGGGGTTGTGGGTTCAGCCATGATGGCAGGTACTGTCTTTGTCTTCCTTCCTGTATCCCCTAGGTGTTCCAATACCCCCACTCAGATGTACCAATGTGTGGCTCTCTCAATTATGCTAGTGTGTTGAGCAGAGGAATCTTTGTTGGATTATGGATGTCTGATTAGTTGCAGATTTAAAGTTTGATACAAAGAGTCTCCTCACTTCACTGTGATGCTATCATCACTCTAGATTTTGTTTTTTTTTTAACACAGATTGAATATCTTTCCTCTTGTTAATACATGCTTAGGTAAGTGTCTAAACACTTCCTCTCCCTGGAGGCAACCAGTGTTGTCAATCTTTTGTTTATCCTTCCAGAGATAGTTACTGCATATATATGTAAACATAGTTTTATTCTTTAGCAAAAATTATAGTATAATATACATACCTTTTTCTGTACTTTTTTTCTTAACAATATAACTCATTTGTCATATAACTCATGTGCCATAATTTATTCTACAGTTCCTTATAGGTAGACATTTAAAATTTAAAAGTCAGTTATTATTACATGTTGTAATAAACTTCCTTATATATAAGCCTTCCCTGTTTGTACATTCCTAGAAATTGAGTTGCTTAGTCAAAGAAGATGTATATGTATATTTCCATTTTATTTATTTATTTTTTAAATCTTTATTGTTGAAAGTATTACATATATCCTTCCTTACCCTGCCATTGAATTCTAGCCAGCCCACACCTACCATCCCAGGCCTTCACCACACTATTGTCAGTGACCATGGGTTATGCATATATGCATACAAGTTCTTTGGTTGATCTCTTCCCAACTACCCAATCTCCCTAGCCTTCTCTCTGAGGTTTGAGATGTATATTTACAATAAGTATTTTAGTATTGAAATTTCTCTCATTTATGTTTGTTGTAATTAATCTACATTCTTTCCTTACTCTTTGAATTATATTTTATACTAGAGGCCCAGTGCACAAAATTTGTGCCCCAGGGGAGGAGTGTCCTTCAGGCCGGCCTGCACCTTCTCCTATCTGTATCCCTCTAGGGATGTTCAAATGCCCATTCAGGCCCGATCCTAGGATCAAGCCTAAATGGACAGTTGGACTTCCCCTCACAATCCAGGACTGCTGGCTCCCAACTGCTCGCCTTCCTGCCTTCCTGATTGCCCCTAACCGCTTCTGCCTGCCAGCCTAATTAACCCCTACCACTCCCCTGCCAGCCTGATTGATGCCTAACTGCTCCCATGCCAGCCCAATTGCCCCTAAATGCCCTCCCCTGCCAACTTGGTCACCCCTAACTTCCCTCCCCTGCCAGCCTCATTGTCCCTAACTGCTCTCCCCTTCTGGTCTGGTTCCCTCCACAAATTCCCTCCCCTGCAGGCCTGGGTCCCCCCCAAACTGCCCTCCTTTGTAGGCCTGGTCCACCACCCCCCAATTGCCCTCTCCTGTAGGCTTTGTCACCCCCAAATGCCCTCCCTTGCAGGCCTGGTCCCCCTAATTGCTCTCCCCTGCAGGCCTTGGTTCCCCCCCAACTTCCCTTACCTGCAGGCCTGGTTGCCCCCAACTTCCCTCCTCTGCCAGTCTGGTCACCCCTAACTATCTTTCCCTACAGGCTTAATTGCCCCCAACTGCCCTCCCTTGCAGGCCTGGTCCCTCTCAACTGCCCTCCCATGCTTGCCATCTTGTGGTAGCCATCTGTGTTCACATGGGGACAACCATCTTTGACCTCTTGGGGCAGCCATCTTGTGTGTTGAAGTGACAGTCAATTTGCATATTACTCTTTTATTAGATAGGATATTTTAATAACTCAAAAACACACAATTCATCTATTTTAAATGTACATTTCAGTGGTTTTTAATATATTCACAGAGTTGTGCATCCATCATGACAATTAATTCTCCATTTTATTATTCCCCAAATAAGGCTGTTACCCTTAGGAAGCTTCTAAGCTACTTTCAGTTTGTATAGGTTTGTTTATTCTAGACATTTAACAAAAATGAAATCATACAATAAGTGGGATTTTGTGACATTTATTTTAATGCTTTTTGTTTTGCTCTTTTATTTTTTGCTATATGTTTTATATCCCTTTTCCAGTGTTGGGGGATATATGTTTATTTTATGTGCGTTGAGGAAAACAATACACACATACAAACAAAGAGTTGTGTGAGAATTGATTTAGTGATTACTTTCAGATTTTTCTAAACCAATCTTTAATTCCTACTTATCTAATTGTCACAGTTAAGCCTGAAATGAATGGAATATTTTGGGTCTGATGTTTGCTTACTTTTTAATTTCATTTTAAGATGTGATATTTAGCATAGGCACTCTTACTTCTATTAAGCCTTTTATTGGGATGCAGTAATTCTGAGCTGTTGTGTCACAGTGTTAATTTTATGAGAGTTTTTCAATTTAGAAACTGTCCTTGATTTTTGCATTATTTTTTAGCTTGTCTACTTACTAGTAAATTAAGTTTGAATATATTTATTTAAATAAGTAACTATTAAAAGTTATCTCTACGTTTATTGTTTTCAGTGTGCACTATTCGTGTTTTTATACTAAGACCTCCCTTAAGATTATTTTAATTTATGATAGTTCCCCTTCCTTCCCCCTCCCCCATGGTATTGAAAATTGAAACTAGATCATTTGTTTTACAGAATTTTCCACATTCTGTATTTGGCTGATAGCTCTTAACTTCAGACTTTTTAAAATGGGGGCAATTGGTTAAGAAGGAAATAATGCTGCAAATCACCTATTTCCCTTGATATGCACCCTTATTTCCAGGGCATGTTATTGTCATGATCAAGGTAATCTTCTTTATAGTTGTGATAATGTTGATGAATCTTGAATCATGATTTGGCTTTTCTGTTTGTTGTCTGCCAAAAGTACTTATTCTAGAGTTTGGCAAAGGAATCAAGTCTGATCTAAAGATATCATTTGAATTATCACAATGGTTATTGTAACAATTTTAGTACATGATCAGGGCTTTAGTTTCATAATTCTGTTCCACCACATCTCATACAAATGTGACTGCTCTGTTTCTAGTCCTAAAGCTAATGAAGGATTATTTTTCATTATTTTTGTTCTACTCCTAAGAATCATTTATATAGAAGCAGGGACTTAATTATTATTGATTCATCTGCTTTATCTTGCTAGGGAAAGACAAGTGAATACCTACACACACACACACACACACACACACACACACACACACACACACACACATACACACAACACACACACACACACACACACACACACACACACATACATATATACTCACCACCTCGATTTGATAGTTATCATTTTGCTATCTTTATTTTATCATCCATGTATCCACCCATGTATCCATTTTACTTTTTTGATGCATTTTAAAGTAAGTTGCAGATGTCAGCACACTATCTCCTGAAACTTCAATATGCATATCATGAACATTATATTATAATAATTTTTATCTTTTTTGAGGTATAATTTCGTACAGAGACATCACAAATTTAATTGAACCATTGATAAATTTTGAATTTTGATGCAATCTAGACCTCGTTCAAAATATAGAATATACCCTGGATGGTTTGGCTCAGCCTGCAGATGGAAGGGTCCCAGGTTCAGTTCCTGTCAGGGGCACATGCTCAGGTTGCAGGCTGGATCCCCAATAGGGGGCATGCAGGAGGCAGCTGATGAGTTATTCTCTGTCATCATTGATGTTTCTATCTCTCTCTCCCTTTCCCTTACTCTCTGAAATCAATACAAATATTTTTAAATATATATAGAATATTACTTCACTCAATAACGTTCCTTCATATCATTTTCCAGTAAGTGCTGCTCAGGTCAACCACTGATCTTGTTCAAAATTCAATATGAATGTCATTATACTATATGAACTCTTGTGCATATTGCTTTTTTATTTAACATTATGTTTTTGAGAATCATCCATGTTGTTGCATCTGTCAGTAGCTTTTAATTGTTATAGTAGTATTCTATTTTATTAGTATATGATGGTCTTATTTTTATTCTCTTGTTATTAGACATCTTGGCTGTTTCTAGTTTGTTGTATGTAAAGTTGTTAGAGCCATACTTATCCTAATTAATAGAGGCCTGGTGCATGAATTTGTGCACCAGTGGGATCCCGTGGCCTGGCCTGTGGGATTGAGCCGAAACTGGCTCTCTAACATTTCCTGAGGGGTTCTGGATTGCGAGAGAGTGCAGGCCTGGCCGAGGGACCCCACTGGTGCACGATTGATGCTGAGGAGGGATGAGGAAGTTAGCAAGCCCGTCTCACTCAGTCCCAGCAGCAAGCTAACCTACCAGTTGGAGCATCTGCACCCTTGGTGGTCAGTGCATGTCATAGCAAGCAGTTGAGCAGCGTTAGCATATTATGCTTTGATTGGGTGAACTGATCAACTGGACACTTAGTATACTAGACTTTTATTATATAGGATTATGTTGTACTTATGTTCTTTATTTTCTTGGGTATACACATATAAGTGGAGTTTCTAGGTGATAGGACAATTATATTTAATTTCATAAGAAATTGCAAAATATTTTTCCAAAATGGTTGTGTCATTTTACACTCCTACCAACATTTTGTGATAGGTTTTATTTTTTAAAAGCAAAAAGAATATTATTTTTAACATTCATCCTAGTGGTTGGATAGTGGTATTTGTGATTTTTATTTTCCTGATGACTTTTTTTTACTATTTTCTCTCTTTCAGACAGCCCGGCATGGTTTTCCTTATCAGCCCACAGCATTAGCCTTTGATCCAGTTCAGAAAATCTTGGCTATTGGGACGAGAACAGGTGCTATACGAATGTATCCTTAAGTTTTTTTTCACTACTTGCTATATTAATAACAATTGTATTTCCTTAAGTATTCAGGTGAGTGAATATATTTGTAACCATATAAAAATTATTGTTTTTGTAGAACTAACAATTGTGAAAACCAGCATTGTCAAATTTATTGGCCTATTTTTTTTAATATTCTTACTAGAGGCCCAGTGCACAGATTCATGCACAGGTGGAGTCTCTCAGCCTGGCCTGCACCCTTCACAATCCAGGACTCCTTGGTGGATATTGGTGGCCTGGTGCATGGATTTGGGCTGATCCTCACAAGCCAGGCCGAGGGACCTACTGATGCATAAATCCATGCACCAGGCCACCAATGTCCACTGAGGCCTCTAGTATGCATATAAAACCTTTGCCAACTGTATAAGAAATAACACAGAGAAATCCCATGTATTATTTACCCAACTTCTAATAGTAACATCTTATTAAACTATAGTGTAATATTACAACAAAATTATTGATATTGATACACTCAAAGTACAGACCATTTCTATCATCACAGTGATATCTCATGTTATCTTTTTGTTGTTGTTTGTAATCCTCATCTGAGGATATTATTTCCATTGATTTTTAGAGAGAATGGAAGGAAGGGAGAGAGAGAGAGAGAGAAAGAGAGAGAGAGAGAGAGAGAGAGAGAGAGAGAGAGAGAGAGAGAGAGAAACATAGATGTGAGAGAGATACATGGATTGGTTGCCTCCTGCGTGCACTCTGACTTGGATCAGGGGTTAGCCTGCAGCCAAGGGACATGCCCTTGACTAAAATTGAACCTGCAACCCTTCAGTCTGAGGGCCCATGCTCTAACCAGTGAGAAAAATGAGCCAGGGCTTCATGTTGCCCTTTTTTAAAAATATGTTTTTATTGATTTCAGAGAGGAGGGGAAAGAGAGACTTACCTTTAGGGCCTTCTACACTGCAGCTGAAACAGGCTAGAGCCGGCTCAAGGACTATTTCTGAGTCCAAAATTGGGACCAAGGTCTCTATGCCTATTACCTGATCCATTTGTGGGCTTGACTCCTCTGGGTCCCTTGGTGTATGGTGTTTGCTGGTAACAAATCCAAATCCAAATCCAAACTGTGCTGTAACCACATTCTCAGGTATACAGAACTATTTCCATATTGTTTTGGAGAGCTGGGTGTGAGCCGGCCTTCTCAAAATGCTTCTCTTCATTTTGGGACTGCCCCATGGTTTCACAATCTCCTACTTGAATCTAGTAGGCTTCCATGAAGGCCACTTTGTCTGTGTATGAATGTAGATTATTTTTGTTGTGAGAGATGTCTTATTTGGCCATTTTGCTGATATCCTGTGCGATATAATGCAATTTGCATGAACAAACACTAAGATTTTTCAACTCTTTATTTACAAAAGTTGGGATAACTGAAAAGTAAAATATCAGTTATTAGGTAAGTTAGGTAATTTTTTTCCTTGTTAGTAGAAGTGCTAATTAAAATGTTAGAATCCTTGACTTTTATTTATATTAGACTTGGGAGACCTGGTGTTGATTGTTATTGCCAACATGAAAGTGGTGCAGCTGTCCTACAGCTCCAATTCTTGATCAATGAGGTAAGGATTTCCTTTTTACTATTTTTCTATCTCTATCTCTATCTCTCTCACTGAATTCTTTGATATAATCTTTTTATATTTTAATTCTAAATGCTTAAAGGCATATATGTATATAGTATTATTCATGGTCAAAGTTTTCATGAAAACGGTACTCCAGTATTTGTCAGTTTATTACATTTTAAAAGAAAAAGTTGTATATCTTAGAAAATCCTGTTATTGTGTAGAATAATTTGTAGATTATGTAAATGTTTTTTAAATATTACTGAAATATTTCACTTGCTTGAGTTACCATAAAACTTTTCTTCTAGACCAGTAGTTCTCAACCTTTTTTAATGCTGTGACCTTTTAATACAGTTCCTCATGTTGTGATGACCCCCAATCTTAAAATTATTTTTGTTGCTACTTCATAACTGTAATTTTGATACTGTTAATGAATCATAATGTAAATATCTGTTTTCCGATGGTCTTAGGCAACCTTGCTAGCAGTTTTCAACCTGTGGGTTGCGAACCGCTTCTGTAGAGCCTAAGATCATCAGAAAACATAGATATTTACATTATGATTCATAACAGTAGCAAAATTACAGTTATGAAGTAGCAACGAAAATAATTTTAAGATTGGGGGTCATCACAACATGAGGAACTGTATTAAAAGGTCATAAAGGTTGAGGACCACATCTAGACACTCTCTGCCCACCAACTTAAATTTTATAATCTAGCACTAGTTTCATGTTTTGTCTTTATCATCCATGAAATAATCTTTTCACTTATGTACCTATGGGCTCTTTTATCTGTGTATATCTCCATATACATATGTTGGTATATGTATGAATTTATATGTTTATGTATCCATAGCTATTATGACAGTTGGTGCCTATCCTACCCATATTTTATAAACATATTGTGATTAGGAACTTCCTAAGACAAAATATTTATAAAGTTCAGAAAGGTTGAAGATCTTCTATTAGTTGAGGGCTAATTAGGCCATCTCAACTCAAATTATTTTTTTAAGTGGGAAGATGTTTTATTTAGTTTGAATGGCCATCTCATAGCCTTTTTTTAAAATTTTTAATCGATTTTTTTTTAAGGAGAGAGTAAAGGAGAGGAAAAGAGAGAAACATCAATGTGAGAATAAAAACATTGATTGGCTGCCTTCAACACACCTCCTTGGGAATGAACCCACAACTCGGGCATCGGCGCAGACCAGGAGTGGTACTGGCAATCTTTCAGTGTCCAACCAACTGAGCTATACCCACCAGGGTATAAGACCTTTTTTTAAAAAAAAAATTATTTTAATCTTTCAATTACAGTTGAGGTACAATATTGTATTACTTTCAGGTGTACAATATAGTGAATATACATTTCTATAACTTACTAAGGGTTCACTCCAATAAGTCTAGTACCCCTCTGACACCATACATCATTATTATTATGTTATTAAGTATATCTCTATGGTGTACTTCATTCATATCTTTATGACTGTTTTTCTAACTGGCAATTTGTACATCTTTTTAAAAAATTTATTGTTTAAAGTGTTACATAGGTCTCCTGTTTCCTCCATTGGCCACTTTCACTCCCCCAGCACATGTCTCTTTTGTCTAAGTTGTCCAGTTTGTTGGAGTAGAGTTGTTCATAGTATTTTTTTTTTACAATCCTTTGTATTTCTGTGGAGTCTGTTGTTACTTCACCTCTTTCATGTCTGACTTTGTTAATTTGGGTCCTCTCTCTTTGTTTCTTGGTGAGCCTGGCTAGAGGTTCATCAATCTTGTTTATCCTTTCAAAGAACCAGCTCTGGGTTTTTTGATCTTTTGTTTGTTTGTTTTTGTTTTTGTTTTGTTTTCTCAGTTGTTTATTTCCATTCTGATCTTTATTATTTCCTTCCTTCTGCTTACTCTAGGCTTTTCTTGTTGCTCTCTTTCTAATTCTTTGAGTTGTGGGGTTAGATAATTTATTATCATTTTTCTTTCTTTTTCCTTTCTTTCTTTCTTTCTTTCTTTCTTCCTTTCTTTCTTTCTTTCTTTCTTTCTTTCTTTCTTTCTTTCTTTCTTTCTTTCTTTTGAGGTAGGCTTGTATGGCTATGAACTTCCCTCTCAGGGCTGCTTTCACTGTGTCCCATAGATTTTTGATTGTTGTGTTTTCATTGTTACCAGGATGCTTTTTATTTCTTCTTTGATCTCTTTGGTAACCCAGTCATTGTTTAATTGCATGCTATTTGGCCTCCAAGTGTTTGGGTTTTTATTGTTGTTTTAATTGTAGTTGATTTCTTTTTTTTTTTTTAATAGAAAACTGCATAGGAGACAGTTTCTTTCTTTTTTATTTTTTTAAATATATTTTATTGATTTTTCACAGAGAGTAAGGGAGAGGGACAGAAAGTCAGAAACATCGATGAGAGAGAGACATAAATCAGCCACCTCCTGCACGCCACCTACTGGGGATGTGCCCACAACCAATGTATGTACCCTTGACCAGAATTGAACCTGGGACCTTTCAGTCCGCAGGCCAATGCTCTATCCACTAAGCCAAACCAGTTTCAGCATGATTTCTAATTTTATACCATTGTGATCTGAGAAAGATGCTTGATATGATTTCTATCTTTTTGAATTTTAAGAGACTTTGCCTGTGTCCCAATATATGATCTATCTTTGAAAAAGTCCCATGTGCATTTGAGAAGACTGTATATTCTGTAGCTTTGGGGTGAAATGTTCTGAAGATGTCAATTCCATCTAATCTAGTGAGTCATTTAGGATTGCCATTTCGTTGCTGATTTTTTTGTTTAGAGGATTTATCAAGTAGTTGTTGTGAGATATTAAAGTCTCCTACTTTGATTATATTGCTGTTGATACCTTACAGAAGTTTTTTTTTATGTATTTGGGTGCTTCTATATTGGGTGCACATATGTTTACCAAAGTTTATAGTTACATCCTCTTGTTAAATTGTTCCCTTTAGTATTATGAAGTGGCTCTCCTTATCTCTTGTTATAGCCTTCACTTTGAGGTCTGTTTTGTCAAATATAAGTATTGTTACACTGGCTCTCTTTTTTTTTTCATTTCCATTTGCCTGAAAAAAAATTTCTATTTCTTCACTATCAGTCAGTGTGATTCTTTGTTCTGAGGTAGGTCTCTTGTAGACAGCAAATATATGTGTCATGTTTTCTTATCTATTTAGCTACCCTGTGCTTTTGATTGAAGCTTTTAATCCATTTACATTTAAGGTTATTATTGATAGGTACTTTTTGTAGCTATTTTTATTCTTTGTACCTGTATTTCTTCTTCCCTTTCTATTTCTTTTTTTAGCAGTCCCTTTAGCATTTATTACATTTTTTGCTTGGTGGTAATAAACTCCCTTATGCTTTTTTTGTTTGTGAAGCTCCTGATTTCACCTTTAATTTTGAATGATAGCTGCTGGATATAGTAGTTTTGGATTCAGTCCCTTGCTTTGCATATTTCATTCCATTCCCATCTGGTCTGATGTGTTTCTTTTGAGAAGTCAGTTGATAGTCTAATGGGAGATCCCTTGTAGATAACTTTCTGTCTTTCTCTGGCAGCCTTTAAGATTTTTACTTTGTTGTTGATTTAATTATGATGTGTCTTGGTGTCATTATTTTTGCATTCATCTTGTTTGGGACTCTGTGAGCTTCTTAGATTTTTGTGAGTTTTTTCTTCCCCAAATCAGGGAAATTTTCTGTCATTATTTCTTCAAACAGATTTTCTAGTACTTGTTTAGCTTCCTTTCAGTCTGGCACCCCTATTACATGGATGTTGTTTCATTTCATGTTGTCCCATATCTCCCTCAGGCTCTTCTCCTGCTTTTTATTTTTCCAGTTGCTGCTCTGCTTTGGTGTTTTTATCTACCTTTTCTTCTGACTCACTGATGTGATCCTCAGCTTCTTCTGGTCTACTACTGATATTTTTCAGTGTGTTCTTTATTGCAGCTATGTCATTCTACATTGCCTCTTGATCCTTCTTCATTTCCTTTTGATTCTTACACATGTTAAATTTGTCTTTCATCCTCTACAGCATCCTTATAACTATGGCTCTGAATTCTTTCTCTAAAAAATTGCTTGCCTTCATTTTGTTTCTTTTCTGGTGGTTCCTTCATTTCTTTTATATGGGGTTGTTTCTTTGTCTCTTAATTTTTGTTATTCCTTTGTGGTTGTTTCTATGTACTAGATAAAACTTCTATGTCACCCAAATTTTTTTTGAGTTTATCTTATATATTAGATGTTTTCTGGGAATCAGTGGTGCAATCTCTCAGGTCTTCTGGGTTTCATGTCCTTGGGAAGTCCCTTACTTGTGATATTTGGGTTCTCTTGGTGTAGCTTGGTCTTGAGTGTTATTGTCCCATTCGTGGATGGAGTTTCCTCTCAGTGTGTCTGGTTGTGAGGCTCACTCTGTACTATGTCGACTGAACAGCAAAAAATACAACTCAACAAGACATGACACAAAGGGAACAAAAGACAAATGCACTCATGACACCACTAACACTAATAAAAGTGACCATCAGAGAAAAGAGAATTAGGAGAGAGGAAAGAGAGCAAAAATGATGTTGAGAAAAGGAAAAAAGTAGGGGAGAAAAGAAAAAACACATACTAGTATATTGGGAGAGAAAAAACAACACAACAACATCCACAAAAAGGGGGGACAGAATCTGTAGAGGAAGAGATTATACAAAAAGTAAGCTTAAGGAATTGAATGAATAGGGGAAGGACCATGGTTTAATATAGAGAAGGTAGAAGGAGAAAGAGTGGATGAGAAGAAAACTAAAAAACAAAATAATCAATCAATAAAAAAATAAGATAAAAGAAACAAAAAATTATAATTTATTCATCTATTTTTGGAAAAGGAGAATAGAGGAGGGAGCAGATAGGCTTGAGTTTAGTGAATGAAACTAATTGAGCAATTAGGAGAAGAAGAGAGCAAGAGAGGAAAAACAAAAGTATTTTAAAAATTGGATAGCGAAGAAAGAGAAAAGAGAAGGGTGCATGGACATGGAGCAGGTGTGGGGGAAATTAGATATGAGTAAACAATGGAGATTATAATAAATCATCAAGAAAGCAGATAAAGAAGATGAGTTTTTAACAAGGGGTAAAAAGAAAGGTGAGAGAAAAACTACAGTGGGGACAGGAGAAGAGAACAGGATGGAAAAGGGAGAAGTGCCCTGGCTTGTTTGGCTCAGGGGGTAGAACATCGGCCTGTGGACTTATATGTCCTGGGTTCAATTCCAGTCAAGGGCACATGCGTGGGTTGTGGGCTCGATCCTCAGTGTTAGGCATGCAGGAGGCAGACAAACAGTGATCCTCTCTCATCATTGATGTTTCTATCTCCCTTTCTATTCCTCTCTGAAATCAATAAAAAAATTTTTTTTTAAAAAAGAGAGATGTGAGGAAGAAAAAGATAAAAAACTAAAACTAAAACTAAAATAATGTTAAAAAATAAAAATAGAATGTAGAATGTAAATATTTCTTTCTTTTCCACATCCAGCAGAGTTAGAGAGTGATCTGGTTCCTGAATAGGGGCTCCTGGGGATTGAGAAAATGAAAGAAAGAGACAGACACACAGATGGAAGGAAAAAGCTGGGGCTGGGTAGGACCACTGTCCTCTGATGGAGAGAAAGGGATCCAGAGCCTGTATAGCATGTTTATTTTATACAGCAAAAACCAGAAAGTTTTACTAAAAGTTAAGACAAGATTATGTGCATTTGTAGGTGGGCCCGAATTGTATTCATTCCTGGTGCTTGCCTGGATTTAGATAATGAAACCCATCCCCCTAGTGCCTGGGCTGAAGGTCAAGCTGACAACACTCCTGCCTCTTGGCAAGGCATGTTTCCAAGATGTGGCTCTGCCAATGCCACTGGATTCAGCTGACAATAATTAAAGAAATGCTCATATGCCTTCCTAGGTGCTCTCTACAGAAGAAAATTAATACAAAAAGTAAAAGGTAAAAAACAAAAATGAAAAAAAAAAGTGCAGTGTCATTCACTTTAGCTGAGTTTTAAAGCCTCATGAGGGCTGGTTTAAGACCCCATTCTACTGTCTGTCTGCCACTTCTAAGTTTCCTGTTAGGCAGTCAGCACTGTGTGGAAGTTCCCAGCAATCCACTGCTCCTCTGTGTCTGTCTCCACAGTGTTGGTTGCAAGCAGGAGGGACCAATCTGCCCACTTTGTTTGTCTGCCTGCTGTCAGTCTTAATTTACTCCAGTGTCTATTTCTGACATGAGCTTTAGTTGGGGGTGTTGCTGTATTAGTTTCTGGACCAAATTGCCCCTCAACTGAGTCCTCTAGGGCTCCCTGGGGCTATTCAGAGTCTTTGTATCCTCTGCAAAGCTTGAGGCTAGGTGCAACTACACTAGTTGCCCTAAGTCTGCTGGAAGGGGCTGGCTCTTCAGGAAAAAAAATGGCTGCTTAAGTTTGGAGAGTCCAGAATGTGTCAGTGCCAGATTCCTGGTCACCTCTCCCTGTTCTGCACCCTTCATAACCTCTCCCCAGAGGCTCCACAAAACTGCACCTCCACCTGCATCACAGCCTCAGTGAGTGTTTGTAATTGAAAGGTCCTATGAACTGGGTTTAGCAAATAAAAGCAAGGACAAAACAGGTAAAACAACCATGCCACTGCAAATTTTTCTCCCCCCACCCCCAGGAAAGGGAAAATTTTTTTAAAGCATCTATATAATAAAGAGGTAATATGCTAATTGTTCCTAACATCAGAGTCATGACCAGGCTGCACACCTGCATGCAGCCCGTGGTGCTGCCTGGCCCAGAGGGGATCATCAGGATGGGGGCAGGGCCTCAGCGGAGAGCTCTCAGCACTCCTGCACTGGAGTCTGAAGGTGCAGAAAGAAAGGGAGAGCACACAGACAGTAAGGAGGTTTCGGTCTGGAGGGGAGAGCAGATAGGCAGTTAGGGGGATCAGACCAGGAGAGGAGAGCAGATAGGCAATTACAGGGATCAGACAAGGAGGGGAGAGTAGTTAGGGGAATCAGACCGGGAGGGGAGAGCAGTTAGGGCCATCAGGCCAGCAAGGGAGCAGTTAGGTGCATCTGTCAGGCAGGTGAGTGCTTAGGAGCCGGTGGTTATGGATTGTGAGAGGGATCCCAGACTGGACAGGGTGCAGGCCAGGCTGAGGGGAACACCCCTCTTCACGAATTTTGTGAACTGGGCCACTAGTTTTATTATAACAGTCATTAGTATTTATAATGACAATCTTTTTGAAATCTCATTTTTACTGCTTGAGAGATCTCAGCCTTTTTCCTTCTGCATGTGTACTGGCTGGCATAAATTGTTTCTTAGTATTTCCTCTGGGTCTGATTTTCTGAGAATTGTCTTCATAGTCCTATACTTTCCTCTGTGCTACATAACTAAGAAAATATAAAGATGAGCATTGGACATCCATCGTTTACATGTTTGTTCCTAATACTCACCTCGATCTATTTCACACTCTACGTCTATACTTTTTCCCAAAATTCCAAGTTTCTGACCTCATAACTGCTGTTTTCATAGTTTTTAATCTTTTCATAGATCTTCTGTAGTAGTGCTTCTTATATATTCACTTTGCTTGTAAATGAGCCTTAGTCACACTAATAATGTGTTCTTTCATGTGCCCTATGTTTGTTGGTGCTGTTATGCTCACTGATCTTGTTCATTTCCCTCCAATGGTAAATTGCTTCCTATTTTTGTCATAGATTTAATAATACTGACTTACTCCCAAGACTTATTTAGCTATTACTCTAAAATATTATTGATATATGTTGCATTAATTCCATTGCCTTTGGCATATTATATCTTTTGAATAGACCATAACTGTTTATTGTGAAGAATGTTTTATTAATTTCCTATATTACATTTTATCCTCACCCTATCCCAAGTAAATTTCCACTTTCCTGAGAAATGAGATCAGTATCTTATATCTAAATAGTAATAATTTTAACATATTAAGTACTTCAATGCAATCTTAATAATTTGACAGTTTGTATAGGGTACATTTTATTGCATGGAATGTAATTATCTGTGAGTTCATATTCAAGTGTATATATCAACAGATAGCCCTTTGAACATGTGTATTTCTATATTTATTTACCAATATGCAAATTATACAAATTTTTAAACATTTTCAAAGGGATGCACTCTTATTATGATTGGTGTCTTAAAAGTAACTCTTCTTTGAAGCTAAAATCACAGGTATAGAATATAAAGAGGACCATCATAGGATACATGAGTATTTTTATCTTAGGAATTCTTATGAAAAAACACTTAGATTCCTATCTTCTTCTCTATTTCCTGAAGGAGAAATATATTTTAGGAATTTTAATATAGTTCTTCCTAGAATCTAAATGGGATAATGATTTTGATATCTGTGATTGATATTATAAAGAAATGAAACATTACTTGTAATAGAGTACTTTGGAAAATATGGAAAGAATTTTAGGTATCTCAGGATCATCATGATTCTGTAAGAACACTTTTGCAGAACACATTTTGATACTCTAGAGTAGCTTTAGGCTTTGTCAAGCTTTAGGCAAACAGTAACATTTTTAGCTGGTAAACTCATAATTATAAAAGTTCTAATGTCATTTAAGATGATATTGATCTCAGTGAAATAAATAGTTTGACTATATGGTGTGTGTGTGTGTGTGTGTACACACACATATATATACTAGAAACCCGGTGCATGAATTTATGCACAGGTGCAATCCCTAGGCCTGGCTGGAGATCAGGGCCGATTGGAGCTGTTTCACCCAGTCCTGATTATGGGCCGGGCTGATCAGGACTGGGCCAATTTGGGCCTGCCAGCCAGGGGGGAGGGAGGGCAGAGAGATTGTGGGAGGTTGGCTGGCTAGGGAGGAGGGACTGCGGGAGGTTGGGTGGCCAGGCTTGGGGAGAGACCAGCTTATGGGGGACCGCAGGCAGTTGACCTGGCACAGGAGATTGGCTGTGGGAACACACTGACCATCAGGGGGCAGCTCCTGCATTGAGAGTCTGCTCCCTGGTGGTCAGTGCACATCATAGTTACTGGTCTACCAGTCATTCCTGTCATTTGGTCATAATTGTCACTTAGACTTTTATATACAGTGGTACCTTGAGATACGAGTGCCCTAACATACAAGATTTTTGAGATACAAGCCATTGAGTGAGCGATTTTTGCTTTGAAATACGAACAACATTTAAGATAGGAGTAATCGCGCGGATGGGCCGGCTGCACATGACCCACCAGTTTACCATGACTCAGGCATCTCATAGTTTCCCACGCCTCAAGGTTATAGAACGAATTAAAGTCGTATCTCGAGGTACCATTGCATATAGGTATGGTATCTGCCTTATTAACTAGAAAATAGCCTGTTGTATTTGAAATAGGATTTATTTGTATTTAGAGGTTTCGTATAAAAAGAATCTCAACATTATTTTTGAAGTTGTACTGAATTCTAGTTGGAAAAATATTTTCTTTTATTATTATTTTTTTTATTATATATGAAACTTCTGAACTATAAAAATAATCATATTATATCAAATAAACTTTTTAGGAAGAATATATACTTTTTAGCTATAGTATATAGAAAATTCTTAAAAATGAATTTTTATATGACTAGATTGAATTTTAAAACTACCTTGGATATTTGCTTCTCTGCAAAGCTATATAGTACATGTGTGAATAGTAGAAAAAAAGTTTTTTTCAAAGATAATAGAAAAAACTTTTAATAGTCACAGTGATGCCTATTATAATTATTCCTTTCTATTGCTACATGCATATTCTTTGAGCTAGTCATCCTGATCACTCCCTATGCAAAGTTTACTTGTTTCTTCCACTTCAGCATTCTTATCTTTCCTGGTTGAGATATGTGCAGTTGAACTTCCTTGTATTTCTAGGTTATATAGATACAAATAACACTTTAAGCAGTGAAAAATTCAATAAACTAGTTTGTTGTTTTTCCTTCACAAAAATTCCTAAGTTAAATAAAGCACTTGCTGAATTTGTCTTCTTTTTATTCCAGGGTGCTTTGGTCAGTGCAGGTTCAGATGATACACTCCATTTGTGGAACCTTAGACAAAAAAGACCAGCTATTCTTCATTCTCTTAAATTTAATAGAGAACGGTAAGAATGTGTGAGTTAAACATTTTATTACTGTACAATAAAATTAGTTCCTGAACAAATTATAGGTTAACTTTTCAAAGACCTTTTTCATAATCATAATAGCTAGAAATAATCTAATGTTTATGATTGTTTTATTATAGTTAATTTTCACAGAAAATTCATAGTTCATATAGATCTAGTCATCTACTAATGGATAATTCCTAATGTTTTTGTTCCCCTTGCCAAAAACCAGGGCTCTGGAGAGGGATCTGAGGCTGTTAAGCCACAATGTGTTAAAAAACAAAACCTTTTTTTCTTTTAAATGTCTAAAGAGCACAAAGTTGATCCTTCTTTTTTTACTGCTGCATGGTATTCCATGGTGTAAATGTATCACAGATTCTTTATCCACTCATCTACTGATGGGCACTTGGGCTGTTTCCAGATCTTAGCATTGTAAATTGTGCTGCTGTGAACATAGGGTGCATACATCCTTTCTAATTGGTGTTTTAGGTTTCTTGGGCTATCTTCCTAGAAGTGGGATCACTGGGTCAAATGGCAATTCCATGTTTAATTTTTTGAGGGAATTCCATACTGTTTTCCATAATAGCTGCACCAGTCTGCCAGTATGTCTGTCAGCAGTGTACTAGGTTTCTGTTTTCTTCATATTCTCACCAGCCCTTATCATCTGTTGATTTGTTGACAGGTGGTGAGGTCGTTTTTGCTAAGCAACATAAGCCAGACAGAGAAAGACAAGTATAACATAATCTCACTCATATGTGGAATCTAATAAACAAAATAAATTAACAAAATAGATCCAGAGACATAGAAGCATGGAGCAGATTGTTGAACCTCAGAGGAAAGGCAGGGGTGGGTGTGTAGGAAGAGATCAACTAAAGAACTTGTATGCATGTATGCATAACCCATGGACACAGAGAATAGGGTAGTGGAGGCCTAGGATGGAGCTGGTAGGAAGGCAGGATAAAACAAAAATTGGATTGAAAAAAATATAAATCTATTATAAACACTTCTCACCTGTTGGGAAAAAAATGTATAAACTTGAATTTTCTTCCAGTAGCTTGGTGCTCAGAAAACAGAAAGGCTGATTATGAAACTCTAACCCCATAGGCTGCAAATAGAGAAAGGGTGTCACTTGGACCTATGGGCCAGTGCTTAATTATCTCAATTGAGGTGGATCTAATTGGAAGTAACATAAAAATGCAAGCTGGCAGATTTTGGAAAGATTTAAATCATAACAATTTAATGTATGCACTGCCTTATTTTAATGCTTACAAAAATATATATATCTTTTTGAAAAAGAAATGCATTATCTTAAATTTGAGAATATATTGACACTCTTGACTAGAGAATAATCATTCACTATTACATTTTATCCTATAGATTTTAGTGTTTTTTTCTTTATTTATTAAAGCACTTCAGCCCTTGGTCTTATAATCTTTAAAGACAGCAACCAGCCTTTGATTTTTGAGAATTAGATATTTCAGATGACTCCTGTCAAATCTAATTTTAAACCTAAATATGGAAGAGAAACAGTTTTGATTTCTGTAGTGCATAATCTGAAAAATGAATAAGATCAAACATTCACATTTTATGCATATTAACAGCCTTTGCTATTAATGGTTGGCAAACTTATTAGTCAACAGAGCCAAATATCAGCAGTGCAATGATTGAAATTGCTTTTGAGAGTCAAATTTCTTAAACTTAAACTTCTTCTAACACCACTTCTTCAACATGGACTTGCCTAAGCCATGCTATTTTGTGGAAAACACACTCAAGGGGCCAAAGAGCTGTGATTTGCTGACCATGGATCTATACTAATAAAAGGGTAATATGCTAATTAGGTTGATTGGCCATCTTCCAGACATCCAACTTCCTTCCCAACAAAGCCATGGTGGTGGGGGTCAAGGGAGATGCAGTTAGGGGCAATCAGGCTGGCAGGGGAGGGCAGTTGTGGTTGAGATCAGGCCAATGGGGGAGGGCAATTAGGGGCAATCAGGCAGGAAGGGGGGCAAGGTAGGAGTGATCAGGCAGGAAGGGGGGGACAAGGTAGGGGTGATCAGGCAAGCAGGCAGAGGGGTTAGGGGCCATCAGGCAGGAGCCAGTCATCTAAGATTGTGAGAGGGATGTCTGACTGTTGGTGTAGGCCTGATCCCACAGGACATCCCCTGTGAGGTCCCAGATTGGAGAGGGTTCAGGTCAGGCTGAGGAACCCCCCTTCATGCATGAATTTCATGCACTGGTCCTCTAGCTAATCATAAATTGTCTAATGTTGGAGAAAGCAGAGAGATTTTATATGGCTTGCAAGTAAAATTCAATATTTAAGCTATGATATACACCTTAAATTACTTGTATTTACTATACAAGAGTTTATTTTTTCTATCTGTGGTGTTTTTCTTCATATTTCTATAGTGTCCTTGATCTTGTCTCTGATTTTTGGTTTTCCTAATAACTTTTTATATTGAGATTTTGGGGTTGTGGTTTTCCTTGAGACTTCAGTTCTTTTCTAGATGCAGTAAAAGTA